>JABWIB010000646.1:112726-131083 GCA_016617825.1 Platyplectrum ornatum | reverse complement strand
TCATGTTTAATGGCAGAGGAGAGGAAATTGTAGCAGAAAGTGAGAAGCAGTATTATCAAATTATAGGGAATTGGTCTGTTCAAACCAAGAATACTGTGTTCAGGTGTGGAGGCCAAAACTCCAGAAGGACATGAATANATTAGAGAATGAGCAACGAAGAACAACCATGAGCAAAATGGTATAGGGGATGTACAAAAGAAAGACTAGAGCAACTAGATATGTNCAGCTTTAAAGCAAGAANNGAGAAGGATATGTTAGCAGCTTTCAAATATATAAAGTGGTAAAGGAGGATGGTATTTAAAGTAAGTTGGGCATGCATATAAACGGAAAGGTGGTAAGTTCTGAGGAAATGTGTGTAAGAGTCACTTAGATGAAAGGGTACTTAAAAAATAGGAAAGTGATAGAGGCGAACATAACAGAACAGTATATAAACAACTGGACAGACTGGATAGACCATGTGGATGCACTTTTTGTGTTTAATTCCTTATCTTGGACACATTTTTATTTGATATATTTTTACATGCTAGNTGCGAAAGTAAATAGTTTTACTGCTTGCTCTATTATATCATTTTTTCCTTATTCCCTTGCTCAAGTGTCCAGCATTCTAATAAATTNATGCAAAAATCAACGCAAAGCTTTTATGCCATTTTTGTTATGGTTAGAAACTTCATGGCTATTTCACTTCCTCAATCTTGACAGTGTGCATTTATTCTGTATAGTGGAAAGTACACCTATACCCAGGCATGCTACAGTCAGACATTAGCTGCAATCTGTGCATGGAACTAGACAACTGAAAAAATCTGATCATGACATTTATTTTTTTCAGCCTGAGCAACAAGTGTATCCAAATTTATATATAGATGCAGATATGAAGTGCATGTGACAGTCATCCGCCCATGTGTCAAAAGGTCGCACTAATGTGTAACAGACCACAGGTTGTCTTGCCATTAACAATGGTTCTGCATTGATATGCCATCTAATAGAGTTTGGGGGTGATGCTAGACTATTAAGGGAGATTAATTCCTAGACCCCTAGTTAAAGGTAAATTTGTCCTAGACAAATGGGGGATAAAAGTGCGGGTTAGGCAGAGTTTTGTGAAGGCTGTGGTGTTTACTAGCTGGTTACTAACTGGGATTTGTAGTTGCTCTCTGACAGGAGGTAATTAATATCAGGGCTGTGTGTCTGGCTTGTTCTTAAAAGATGTGAATCTGGTTGTTTAGATACAAACATATTCATGACCACTTGGTGTTGAGCATTAAGCATATGCTGAGTGTAATATTAGTAATATTCTTGGTATTTGTAATACACATATCTAATAACACCAGTAACACCATAACACACAGGGCTGTGTGTCTGGCTTGTTCTTAAAAGGTGTGAATCTGGTTGTTTAGGTAACAGATTCATGACCACTTGGTGTTGAGCATATAGCATATGCATAATGTAATATCAGTAATATCCTTGGTACTGGTGTTATTAGATATTTGTGACATTCTTGATTCATTTAATAAGTTGTAAAATGTATTCCCTTCCTCTAGCCTAGATTTACTACCCTAGATTTACGCGTATAATATACGNATATAATGATCATTTCAGCGACAAATACTTACTGCTTCAGGATNTCCAGGGGTGCTGTTAAGACTGTCATTACTGTAAGCAGGCTGTTACAGTGGTTGTGTATCTTAAAAATCATATGGTTGGGGTTCTGTGTGACAAGTTCTCGAACTGAACTGCATATCGACCACAGCAATGTTTCCACACATAAGAGTATAGCCATGACATCAATCCTGTAATGAAATAAAAGAACATGAAAAGAGGAACCTTGAGTTTATAGGTTCTAACACCACTTAACACACATAACAGAACCAAGATGGCAAAACTACTCTACCACTTACCTAGAACCCAAAAAGATACAGTATATCACAAAGACATTATTACAATACAGCTTANGTAGAAGCAAATAATATAGAAGCATGCTATTTTGGGTTTAATATTGACACACGTTGGGATCATTATAATAATAAAACTTCAGTGGATAAATGTATAAAAGCCACAATAAAATAAACTTGTGTAATCTTTCATTATTTTTCTTTAAAGGAAGCAGAGACTCTGATTTGCATCTCCATTTACTTTCCATTGGCATTGTTTTACTGTCAGAAGATGAAGTTCGTAAATCAAATCTTACTTTTTAAAGTTTTCAATCAAGCACTGGCATGCATGAAGATCACAAATCAATGAATAATTAGAGGTGTCTGATCACAGAGTGTGGTGGTGTTTAGCGTATGTATAAATAAACTGCACAGCAATCCCAATACATTAGTATGTACTGTACATCAAAATGTCAGCAAGCATTTGTAACACATCAATGCTTGATTTATTAAGAACGTTTTTATTCACTTCTCTGCAGGAAATATANACACAGCATTACTAAATGATGAAGCATGACAACCTCATTCTATTTTACATATTGAACATAAATAAATATACAATATACAGCCATTATTCCATCTCCAGCACCAGTACATGGCATTTTACTGCTGTATAAGGAGTAGAGTGAGAACTACAGATGGATCAGTCTTACTGCAGCATTTAGCTTGCCAGGATCTTCAGTCAGTTTCCAATCAAATATATTATGACACAACTTATATTAAAACTGCTAGGCAAAGGACAGCATGTGAAACATACCCCAAGACAAACCTCAAAATGGGAAATAAAATCTACATTATACTCAAAGCATTTTATAAGAACTTAGTTATAGTTGGAATTTATATTTTTGTCTATTTTGTCTATAATTAATACCAATCAATATTGAATATCTGTTATGTACAGTAAGTTTTACTTTATCAAGTATAGTATGCAACAGCAATGGTTAGCATTTCCACAGTTAAACCTTCTTGTGATAAATTATTGCCATGGGTAACTAATCAGCAATCTCCTATCTGGCAGAATTGTTAACATGACACCAGACAGACAGAATATTGTAGTGTCAACACATATNTATATGTTCAGCAATTCAATGGGGGGAAAGGCTGAAAGAAGAACAAGTATCCCAACNACATAACGGTGGCTTAATTAGGAGCTGATTAAATTGTCCCTAGTGTATGTGTATGTGTAATTGACCCTATGAATCAAATCCCCCATCTCTCTTGTAATTTAAGCTTGCGAGCAGGGACCCTCTTCCCCACCCATTCTGTCTGTATTTCCCATTGTACAATGCTGTGGACACTTAGTAGCGTGTTAATAACTGATAGGAGAGAATGTAAAGAATCCATTGTAAACTGTTAATTTCCAGCATGGTACCACCGGAGACAGAACATTTCCTGTTAAACCTATTTTTACATAGCCAGCATTGCTGTTGAAATTGATAGTGTTGTTGTACTGACCNGAACTAATTCTATTACATGTAACACAGAAGTATTCACCATGAAAACCTGTAATGTTGTTTACATTATTATTTAAAAAATGTACAGGCTCATAACAAATGCCAGAATAAAATTACGAAAATAATTTTCTTAAATTCATTTTTAAACTCAGAATTAAGAAGGGAAATGTCACTGTTTCTTTACAGGTTGTTTTACTTGGGGAAAAAAACTTTGTAGAGCAGTAGACACTGGTTTTTAAAGATGGTTTTGTTTTTGATTAGAAATACAACTTTGTATTGTGTTTAGCAGTGTTTGTGGCAAATATATAAATTATATTTAGAAGATGCACCACACAATATATTTTTATATTTACTTCTTATTTAGAGTTTCTTATTGTATATACAGATATTTTCTCAATCCTTACCCAAGAACCACCAACATGTAAATNATTTTTTTATAATCTATACTGAATCATAATACTAGCTGCTGTATAACAGGAAAATACAATATCACATTTTATGGGGCTTTATAACAATATTAAAAATAAGGGAGGACACACACTATATAATAACAGATATGAAACACACTATATAATAGCAGATAGGACAGAGAGGACACACACACACACACACACACTATATAATGACAGAGAGGACACACACATACTATATATAAAGACAGAGCAAGATATGGTGGAAATAAAAACTATTCCACACAGAATAAAATGTTAGTGGCAAATCTCTTAGGACAGTGGAATCTCAAGAACAGAGATTTAGAAGAATGGGACATGACTGATTGTTTTGTAAATAGTCATGTTATTATTATATTTGTGTTTATTTAAGTTCATCTTCTATAGAATTACTAAAAACATTTCATATATGATTAATCCTCTTCATTCTAAATACAAGTTACCTTGGAATTAATTTTACTCTTCTATTTATATTTTCTGACCTACAGTAACTGATAACTACCTCCATTATTCTTTGATATTTTGTTGCAGGTATTTTGACAACACATTACCACCCGATATTCCTCTCTTCTTAAAAAGCTGCTTATTTCTTTAAGCAATATATTGTTTAATGTTAATTACATAATACGGATAGATCATAGCAGTATTGGTTCAAATCTGGGCCTCCATCTCCCCCCTCTTCATTCAAAGGCCATGCTTGTCGAAACTGAAAACTAGATTGCAACCCTAATAATGGTCCGAACATGTCAAAAACAGACTTTAAACTAGACAGACCAACTTCTACAGCAGCAGTGCCTACATGTCTCATTTTCTTTCTTTTTTTTTTTTTTTTGCAAGAGACCCTGACATGTGACAATCTCTGCTTAATGAGGGAGTTTAAGCCAGACGGTACATGAATGTTNCTATATATAATCTCATCAATGGTGTGGTGTTATGAAATTAGTTTAGCAATTATAAAATGAATGATAGGAAAAGCATATNAAATNTCACATTATATAACAATACATCAGCCCCTGTATTATGGCGTCAACTCTTGCTGATCAGATTCAGCAGCNAGTTAATTTAATAGCATTGAATATAAATATACTATATATGTCTGCTATCCTATTAAGGCTATACANTTAATCCTTTTCTCTGTCCATTTGATATTCAATATACATTAATCTCAAGACTAATTCTATGTAACCATTTAGACAGCCTGAATGGGCAAAATCTCCTGAAGAATTGCTCAGCTACTGTGCTATATGGAAAATGAACCAGCTAAATCCTAATTAAGTGTCAGAATCCTTCTTAAACATTGTATGCATTAAAGCAACAGTGTCACCTAGTGCTATCAAGGGTGGAATTCTCATTCCCTTGGGAATGTATGGCTGCCCTTGTCAATCATGAGTGTCACAAATATGGGAAGGAATGATTGAATCATTAGGCTAAAAGTTTATCTATNAATCAGGATTGCCAACTTTCTCTTTCTGCATTCCAGGAGATCTTGGACGACAGAGAGAGAAGACTGCATAAGGATGAGATTTGATGTAAAATACAAGTCCAGCCCAGAACCACTCAACCCATGTGTAAGACTTTACGCAGTGATTTAATGGAATCCTAACTCAGGGGATTTGCCTGTTCTTCCGGGATTCCAAGAGCAATACTAGAATTTAGGAAAAGATCACAGAAATCTTGAGCAACCCTAATATAAATTTAATTTAAAATATGCTATAACAAATAACATGTTAAGTAATGTTTTTTATTAAATTTTATTGTTGTTTACATGTTATTCATATATAACTAGCTGTATATTATTAAAGTCTGAAAACTAAATGACAAAGGACCAAAGTTTGTTAAAGGTTTAAAAAACATGTCTGTGTTGAGGCAGATGCATATGCCTTATAATTCACACAATTACTATAACCTCTCCTACCTTATTTGTGATGCTCGCTTGTAGTTGGGGTGAACCTGGTAGTATCTGTAGGTCAATAAAGCCAAAGTTTGCTCCAGGACTTCTGACAGTATCTTCTGAGCATGAAGTGGTGGTACTATAGTCCACAGATCATGGCGGAGTCCACAGCAAAAGTAATTCCACATTTGTATGGAAAATGAGCAACGTTCCCCCTTGAAAATAAATAAAATCATTCAATGAACACACTTATTTACAATACCTTTTGTGTTCTTGCAAATCACAGATTGCTTTCTATGATTACATAGTTTTGCTTTATAGACAGCGTGATACATCTAACACAGCATTTTTCTTATGACAGGGAACTCTGTAAGACTTGCTTAATCCAAAATCTTCAAATCCTTGTAGTCCTCCACAGTGTGTGCATAGGGGAAAGATAAAAGAAATAGAGAAGCACATCTAGTGCATTATCCCACGGCCGTGGGCCGTTGTGCCGGCACAAGCACAACAGGCCGGCAGAGCAGCACTGAGGACTGACCCGGGTTTACATCTACCAGTGCAGACCCTGCAAGGTTCGGAGGAAACAGACGTGGTCTATATGCGCTTAACAACTAGCCTCTGGTACGGAGGACATTGTGCAGTGGGGTTTATCCCCTAATTGTTGTTAATTATTGTCTTTTTGTGTTCTTAGAGATTTTATCTTTATCTTGTTGGTCCTTTTTATATTTTAATTTTATCTATCGAAATAAAATGGTTATATATAGTTAGTGTGCTGTCTATATATGTGGGATAATGCACTAGATGTGCTTCTCTATTTCTTTTATCTTTCCCCTATGCACACACTGTGGAGGACTTGAAGGATTTGAAGATTTTGGATTAAGCAAGTCTTACAGAGTTCCCTCTCTTGGACTCTTACTACTGTTTATAATTTACATTTATTGGTATACATTTACTAATTGGTTGATTATAGTAATATATTTCTTAGTTATAATCAGCGCCGGGTTTCTCTCCTTTTAATCCTTTTTTTTATTCTTGTTTATGGGGTAGGTAGAACCCCACTAAACACTAGAGCAATGATAGTAAATAGAAAAGGAAGTACTGCTCTGATTGGCAGGCATCTCACCCAGTTGACTGGACGGTTGCCTGTCACCCAGCTCGATATTTCTCTGAATGGGGAANGAGCACCTGCTCTGTTTACCAGGCATGCCGGCCAGCTGATTGAATGGGATGCAAGTCAGTCAGCACAGGACTTCCTCTAGTGCTCCGGATAAGCTGATCAAAGTAAGTAGATTCAAAAACTGGGGGATAGGACAGAATTATCAATGAATGAATGAATAATGAATTCATTATGTGAGAAATATGCCTTTATATTAAAAATGCCTTCTGCATTATTTTTTTAGTAAATGGCTGTATAGTTTCTAGCCATTTATCAGACTACTATTTATTAATTCTGTGTTTTAAATGTAAATTTATGTTCAAAACCNACTATAGGTGGTCACTAGATTAAATGACGATATTATGAGGGAGGAGTGGTCTACTATTTTTTATTATTTTATTACATTATTTTATATATATTTTAGACTGGTCCCTTAAATTTTATATCATTGTAATTTACAATTCTCTGCTTACAATATTGTTGCAAAAGTTGTAAATTATTAAAATTTTAGTCTTAAGAAAATTAAAATAAAATAATTGACCACTGACCAGACTTCAATTAACTAGAGTGTCACTAACCACAGCAACAAGCATCAGAATGCTAACTTATACTCCTTCAGTTGCTATGGCAGCCAGATATAATGTGTTGGTTAAAGGTTTTTCCTGATTACCCTGTCACCATATTTAAGCCGGATTGCACTTTTGGGCCCGGTGACTGATTGGCTTGGCTGTGGCCAGCTAGAACACCACAATACATTCCATAGAAATAGAACAGAGATCTGAAACACAATCAGAAATAAACCTCTTACATGCCTTTTATATTGTATATATGATTTNACATTTTATTTCTAAACTTAATACACTATGGTCTGCTAAATTTATCAACTCTGTGGAATATACAGACACAAATCTTTCTACTTGCTATTAAGCAGATTACATTTGGTATGCTACTAACTACCCTAGCAGTATAAAAACCTTTTATTCTTACTATTGGTATCCAAATAAAATCACGTTATATCACACTTTATATGTTCAAATGTGATATATTTATTCGCATTATCCTCTACACTTTGGGAAGGCAGTTTCCTTCATTTTGCCTTCATTTTTGTTTTGTCAGATTTGTTTAAGGATCATTGGAATAAAACAACAGAGTATTACTGCATTAAGATTGGAGCACAAAATATNTTTATATTATATGGACTAAACGTTGTAGAATACCTTTTTGTTATTTCTTTTTCTTAAATACAATAAATGTAGTTTTGTTTACTTTTTGAACATTAAAGGAACATCCCTATTTACAAACTTTTAACAGTGTCTAAGCTTCCTTGCCGGTATCGCATTCATTGTNCATTCCTAGCTGTATTGAGATTTTAGTGTTTCTGATTTATGATACTCTAGGTTACGGAAGTTGTCCCATTTCTTATCCTTTAGCTTATTGCACCTCATAAAAGAAAAAAAAAGTTAACAAGATTCGGATGCATCACTGTTCAGCTTGACCCGATGATGCCTTTTTAACCGAAACATCATTTGAGTTGTTCAGGCAACCACATTTGTGTAGATTCATTAGCATTACTAATGGACTTTTATGAACTTCTTTCAGTGTATTATGAAAGGGCAGAGGAATAAAATTAACCACACAACTCCACTCACATAAATATGTATTCATGCGAGAGCATAGGCCATGGAACATTTTTAAGATGTGTCAAGACGTTTCACCTATTACATGCACTAAAACTGATTTTTACGACTTTATGAGGAATTGGCAGATGTTCTAATAGATTAAGATGACCTCATTTCTTCCTGACCAGATCAGAAGATTAGTGTAATTTCCGGGACTTCTTAAATAAAATCAGCCGATGCTATTATGCTGAGAATAATGCATTCTAATATGAATAGAGATTCATCAATATAGATTTTATTCAGCTCCAGGTTTACTCAGCAGATCATGATCAAACATGCAAAGCCTATTACTGAGGTAGTTATTTCCTTGCAATTTATCCATCTCAGACTGTGGAGCATATGAAATGTGTTCAGATACATTATGATAGGTCACAATGACCTGTATTTNTTAAAAGACATGTGGTTTCCAGGTCCTGTATGACTGCATACAGTCTTGCATTTCATTAACTGCACATGTGGCCATTGGATTGGCCTGCGTGTTTTCTTTAAATATCCACATCATTATTTCTGTTTTCTTAAAATAAATCCTAATGATCATGTGGTGTTCTGTACGTTC
This sequence comes from Platyplectrum ornatum, assembly GCA_016617825.1. Classification (NCBI taxonomy): domain Eukaryota; kingdom Metazoa; phylum Chordata; class Amphibia; order Anura; family Limnodynastidae; genus Platyplectrum; species Platyplectrum ornatum. Next base: position 121,973 of record JABWIB010000646.1, on the reverse strand, counting down.
CAGAATATTGGAATGCATGTCTATTCACTGATCAAATAAATATTACAGTCTACTAAGTGCTAAAAATATTAAGTTACCTAATCAACAATGATTTCTTCTATATGGTGTTATGGTCTATTGAACATCCTTACGCTAAACTATTTTCCAAGATAATTTCTATCCCCCATGACAAAGATTTGGCAGCCGTTCAGTCCTTTAGGAGTTATAGCAGTTTATAAGGAGTAGGAAGGGCCAGGTGCATTTATCCATAACAATTGCAGTTCTGTGTCACTCTATAATACATGATATGTAGATTGTACAGGAAGGGTTACAGTCGTCACATGCAATGCAGATTTTTGCACTGGCCTCATCTTACATGGGGATGGTGCTGAAATGGTAAAGTAGGGTGAGCTGGCATAAATTCATACAGAATCTATGGTACAATTGGGATCAGCATTGGACCTCTGCTGCCGTTGTCATAATGGAGGTCTGAATTCTGTCCCTAGAGTCTCTTTATAGANTGGACACAACTGCACCCATTTTGCCAAAGTGCTGCAGGGTAACCTTATTGTATAAAAGGAAACAATATTAAATAAGTAAATATTGTATATTATAAAAAAAAATATTTAAATTGGCAGCATGCTAAAATTTGCTGAAAAATGTCATTACACACACCTTGACATATAAACATGTTTAAAGATGATAATCCATCCTCAGTCACCCACTTAATTTGACCTTTTCCCTTTTTCTTTTGTTTTCTAAAGTACTTTCATGTAACAAACATCTGCCATCATTGTAAGCTGGTATAAGACAAACAGATGTGAGCTTTTACATAGCTTGTACATCATGATACAAACATCTGGGTTCTATCACATAAACCTCCAAAATATTATCTTTACACTGGCAATTATTTATCCATCTCACAAAGGAAATTTACAACAACTGAAAGGAAGAATGAGCCAAAAATAACGTCTAGGAGCGTATTTAGTGGTGTGGTGTTTAAACAGTTGCAGAAGCCAGCTATCATCTCTTTGCAACCAAATGGTTTGAGTAGTACTGAATATCTCACCTTGCTCCCTCTGGATATCTTGAACATTGCCAATAGAACAGTTTTTCACTGTGCATTATATTAACACATTGATACAGTCTCTATCCTGATATTGGATATGTAATTAGATTATAGTCTTTTTGGTGTAGTAATAGAAATTTTACTGTTCCGTTTGTTAATCTGGTTTATAGGTCAACAGTCCTCTTATATAATGGTAACCATAAATGAAATAAGTTTACACCCAGAATTCTGTAACACTGGAAATACTGCATTATTTTGTGTGATGCCAATATACTGTATATATATTCAAGGGTATATGTCATATACCTCTGAATACATTCCCATTAGCATTACTGTTTAGTTATACCAGAAAGTTACATTATACCAGAAAGGAGGAATAAAAACTGGATACCCCAAAAATGCTATGAAATGATCTAATAACGTAAACCGGTTAAGGAAGGAAAAGGGCAGAAGGAGGGGAGGATAAAGAAGGATGGAGACTCCACTGAACAAATCCATAGAAGGTAGACTGCATCAGCCTCAAGCAAATTCTGCAAAAACAACCCGAGGAAACAGAAACTGAAAGGGAAATCATTAATATACACTTCGTCCAAATTAGTAAAAAAAAATGTACTTATAATTATGAAAAAATGCATTTAATTTCAACCACAGCAGCGTCCATGTGGCCCATAATTTGTCAAAGGAGGACAGGTCTGAATATCGTCCACAAATAAAATGTCCCTTTTAGCCAGACAATCAGAGTGCCTGGTGGATGTGAGGAGCATCACCCGATTGGGATCACAGCCATAGCTGAATATTTAAGATAGCGTTAATATATAGTGTTCCCTTATGGGCTGAGGTGGAGGTAAGCTGCTTATCAAGCGACACAGCCACAAAATATGATTCTCAGAGCCAACANTTATAATTATGAAAAAATGCATTTAATTTCAACCACAGCAGCGTCCATGTGGCCCATAATTTGTCAAAGGAGGACAGGTCTGAATATCGTCCACAAATAAAATGTCCCTTTTAGCCAGACAATCAGAGTGCCTGGTGGATGTGAGGAGCATCACCCGATTGGGATCACAGCCATAGCTGAATATTTAAGATAGCGTTAATATATAGTGTTCCCTTATGGGCTGAGGTGGAGGTAAGCTGCTTATCAAGCGACACAGCCACAAAATATGATTCTCAGAGCCAACANAGCCCTGACACTGCCAGCACTGACTAGATANCCCTGGATAGTACCTATGTAAAAGCATTAGATTTCTATACCAATGGGGAAAGGAGCTAATAAGTCTTCTCATAGACTTCCAAACTAGGGAAGCTTATAGATGAGTTTTGGAATATCGTGGCTCATTGATAGTTTGACCTCTGGTTGTCTTTTTTTTAACGTGAATTATAACATAATTAAGTCCTTACATNCTCACCTCATAAAAAGCCTTGTTATCATCCCAATAGTGACTCTCTGCATCCTGGAAAAGGCTTGTTGCACAAATGTTGACACAGTAATTTGTAACTTGGAGCTGGAGATTGCTGATGAATTCCTGATACCTTTGGACAGCAGCTAGAAACAANGGCCTGTGTAAAGGAGATTATGAAAAAGAGACATTTAGTTCTTGCAATGTACATCATATTCAGAATAATCATAACAATGATTGTAATGCAAACAGTTTTATCAGAATATAAAAGCCAATCAAATTTTTTGGGCCTGTGTCTTTACTGTATTAGTACAAGTAACACATTGAAATGACAAATGCTTCCTTGTGATATTTACTGTCCATGGCTCAATGGAATTAAAGATGGGAGAAAATGCGCTTTCTTTCTCTGGAATGAATCCAATCCAGTAGGTCTACCGGTGAAATAACACACATGTACTGGTATACANTAGCATAACAATGTCAAATACTCTGATAGTTTAACATAACTGTGCACTTTCACAAATCTATCATTGGGCTTGGCAAGTATTTTTCTCTTGCTGGTAAAAGGGCTTTACAGACACTAGATAAGGATATTTACTATCTAAGTTTCAAGCACACAATTCAACTTCATAAATTGCACATTACATAGTCCTACACAAATCAAAATGTGCAGCCCCAGCCAGATGCAGATTATATTTGAACTTATCAGGCAAGCANCAGGTTGAACAGGAGGCCAGAAAGTCGCCCAGTCTCTGCTTGTGTTATTTATTTGTTCTTCTTTTCTCAGTACACACATTGAAGCAAATGGCCAGCACCCNGGGTGGTGTGAAGAGATATAGAATTTTGTATGTCCACTTTATCACTTCATGTGCACTGGAGANGAATTTTCCCATCATGATACTCTTTTAGCAGCACTCATAAATGCCAAAGTACAGTATGAGCTTTACAAGAGAGAGAGATTTACATAGAAGTCATAGAAATGGAAATACATATATACCTTTTGCTCATTTGCTCATTGTAGTGTGTAAGATGATAAAGGATATGGGTAGCTGAGGATAGAACGACAAGGGCGGTCTTCACAGGGGCTTTGTCTGGCACTTGTAAACTCCACTCTTCCAGTTTAGTCAGAATTGAAGTTGCTGCATNGCTAAAGGCTTCTATAAAGCAATTCCTTATGTTCTGTAATGAATCATCTTCGCATGCCAATGCCAGTGGAAATAGACCATCAAATTCTTCTGTGATGTCAAAGCAAAACTAGTAGTAAAAACATATTATGAAAAACATAAAGACACATTTCAGATACATTCTATATAATATAATCCCTGGGTTCAGCATGGCATGTATAAAAAGGCATGCTGGTANAGACACTGCTGGGTGGACATGTATACTACCTTTGTTTTAGACGAAGACTTAAGGTTCTGGTTTGGTGTAATGTAAAAGTTACTACATCTTTTATTTTATGTTGTATTTGTATTGAATATTTAAACATAATANAGAAAAGACATTGGTGACAAAGGCAATTAACATTTTTCTAAATACAATACTTAAATATTTAGACGGGGGCAATATAGAAAATGTACAGAGCCCATCAAGTTACTAACACATGGTGACACTCCACACAATGCTGTCAATCTTGTTGTTCAAGCCTACCGACAGTAGTGTAGTGTGTGGAGTGTCAGCATGTGTTCTGCTGAGGCTGCCTGCGATTGCTCTGGTAAGTAAAATGACATTAATTCATTACTGTCTTATGTAAGTATGTGTGTGAAAGAAGGAAGGGGGGATATGGAGCTGCATTTTATATTTACAGGTAAAGTAGCAGTGACAGGGCATGCTGGATATTGTTGTTCTGTTGTTTCACATGTCAGCATGTTCTGTCACCCATAGGCATGCTGCCATTTGAAGTACTATAAGCGCCAATATACCCTAAAGGCATGCTTTTTAAAACTATTTTTTTTCCACTGATGAGTGGCGATTTTAACAGAAGCTAGCACTGGTTTTATACTGATGGGTTTATGAGCCACCAGATAATAAATCCAATGGTTTGTATATTTTTCATAAAAATATTTTCCATAGAAGAAAACANAAAATATGGTGTTTTTTGGCGCTTTACACTACAAATCGTCAAAAAAGAGCAGATAAATGGCTGTTTGTAAAAAAACAAAACAAGTACTTAATTTAAATGTTGTCCAAAATGTTTAATTGGTACATTGGTAAATACCAGAATATGTGTACNATTCATTAATTCGTTTAGTTATTTATATTAAAGGCATCTTTTAATGCTAAACGACTGATCCAATATGCTTAATGGATGTTCTAAACATGTTTTATTCTTAAATAAATAGATAAAGGATAATGAATAAAGAAACCCCACATCAATACTTTGTTATTTTGTTGGCTCTTGCCTTTGCAATTTTCTTTGGCCTCTGTTTTTCTGAAATCGCTCCATAGTGTTCATATGATTTGGAGATGCGGACAAGGCTCATTCGGGATCCCCCATTGGTTGAGAACTCCTCACTGTTTTGCTGCAGNATAAAAGCAGTCACAGCCTTTATTTCACTGGGTAGAGCCGGCAGCAGGTGGTGCNACAAGTCTTTCAGGTTATTCCTCCAATCAAATTTCAATGTAGGCTGTAATAAAAAAAAGAGATATATGTAACTGTAACTGCTGTATCCAGTGAACATCTATATTATGACCAATAATTGTCAGTCTGATGCATATAAANAAATCCTAAGCAATACAGGAAGAGGGGCAGTTGGAAAGTTTATACAGTTTTTATGTGTAAGTATAGATGTAGTCTTTTTACTTTTCTCACTGCTTTATGCTAGAACAATTACTGATGCCATCTCTGCAAAATTATGCAGAAGCCTTATAGCTAGGCAGTGTCAACTGTGATCAGAAATGTAATATTGATGCTTGAATGTGATGGCCTAACCTCCATCTTAATCAGTGATATTGGCACATACAGTAGGTGTATGTTTTCTTTTATTTGAAAACGGTTAGTTTTAATTGAAATGTTTTTTGAAGTTTAAATGTATATTTATAACTAAATTGATCAATATCATTATTTAAAATCTGTTTACATGTTGGTATCCCATATACTGTACTTCTTCTACAGAACCATCCTTACAGNGCACACCATCCCATAAAATATAACTTTTATTCTAAACTGATTATAAAAGTAAGCGAGCATATAGGTATATAAAAATTGATGTCAAGGACCAGAGTATAATTTCTAATATAGTGCTCATTTAGTGGCTATCCAAGATTGTGAAATTGGATATAGATAGGGCAAATCATCGCACTTGTATTCATCATAATCTTATGACAAACATATCATTGTCAATTGCGTGTATATTATTGCCAAATAATATTATAAATATAATTGTTGTTTACCACATGAAGAGATCTAAGCTGTANCTAACAAAGATAAATAAAAGAAACAAGCCCTGACTGTCCCTATTACTTTTATAATATATTCTACTGTATATGTAGTTTTTGCTCCAGTGTTTATGTATATACTAGCTTACTCCTGTGGTAAACCTATATTAGATGATTTCCTAAAACTAATTTAATTCTGTTTCAAGTGACAGCAAAAAGGTTAATGAGATTTCATTTTGACACAACCCTCTCTTCTTATCTGCCCCTCTCTTTCCCATCTATTGACATCAAAGTTATTGTTTGTTTGTTTTTCACTTGTTCTCTTGCTTATATTAAGTTTATTGTAAACACGGGTATGTTGGTTTTACATTAAACTGGCTTATTGTATTCCAGATTGCTCATACTATGACAGACCAGTGCATTGTATAACTCAATTTAAAGTTCTATTATGTGTTGGCAAATTATATTTGCAATGTAANCCTTGTTGTTATTTGTTTTTTTAAAGTGTATGTACTATTTACAAAGATTTGTAAATATGTCTGCCCTGAAAAAAAAAAAATATTTATCTACTGAAAAAGCATATGACATTGGGATCAGCCAAGTTACCTAGCCGCACTAAATTACATATTAAGCACAACACCATGCTAAGCTCTATATACACACGTAAATGTGTTGCTGAGGTGTAGACATACACCTGAACTGGCCTTAAATTCTGAATCAGCTTGACAATGTAATAATGAACCATGACTGGTAGTAGCTCTGAGGTCTACACACACTGCCAGCATAAAAGCCTAATCTGGCCGTGTTTTCTTATTTGTCATGCACAAAGCAAAAAGTATTATAACTGAGTTGTGTCCAGTAACAAATCTATGTTTTAAATAAATGTAAATTATTAACCCAATAATCAANAAACAACCCACACCCAAATAATAGGTAGATATTTACGTTGTATTTTACATAATGAAACCNAGTGTGAATATTTAGAATATTTACAGACTACCTACACTACAGCATATAATGTATAGAGCAGATTATATACAGTACCATCTCCTTCATCAGCAAGGNACTCTCATCCAGAACACAGCTGTCATTCATTTTTCCTTCACCACAATCCTTCCTTGGAATACCTACACACAACATGTGAGCAAATGACAGATGAGATCACTAATAGTAGTATTACTTCTCTGCACATGAATACCCACCATTTTTTATTTATGTATTTATTTATTTTATGTATTACCTTGGTTGCAATAAATGAAACTTTTACTAATGACACCTCCCAGAGAAAACATTTCCGCANTAGAGAATGGAGTAAGAAAAATCAAAGAAACAATCAAGATTTGTAATTTTGGTAAATAAGAGGTAAACAGAGAGGCAGCGTGAGAAGATAAAGATATAATAATTAAGGAGAGATGAGGAGACGGAGAAAAGAAAAGTTTAAAGAGGAGAGAGAAGAAAGGAAAGTAAGAAAAGAGAATACGAGAAGACGAGATAGTTGTTTTAGTTAGCACGATATAGAGGGGAGACAGGCAATGAAATGAGGAATTGTAAATGATACATAACATATATTCCATTTTGAAGACATCCCACATTTTACTCAAAATTGTGTGAAAAGATGGCACAAGGTGATGGAGCATGTTAGAGCAGAGCTCGTGGTGAATGAGCCTGTCCTGATGCGTAGACACTCCTGGAGGAGTTAGGGGAAGTAGAAAATACTTAGTTGACATGAGTAAATTAACTTCTTTAAGAACCTAGCAGTGGTGACTGACACTATACTGACCACAGGAGGCTACACAGCGACATATAGTTCTGACTCTCTCAAATTAAAACTGAGGCCTATATTTACTAAGCGGTGATATTGCAGGGAGATTGAAAAGTGGGGATGTTGCCCATGGCAACCCATCAGATTCAAGCTCTCCGTTTCATTTTACATACTGGAAAATGTGAGCTCGGTTTTGATTGGTTGTTATGGGCACATTACAATATATGTAGGTTAGTAGTATATAAGCCAAAACATAATAAGATAATACATGATTTTTTNATATAATAGTGTGACTGATTATATGGTGCTTTGGATTGCAATCTTTTGTGGGACAACAACTCCTATGGCATAAATGATGATAATAGCAATAATCATAGCAAACAATTGTCAAATTATTTATAGACTGGGATTCAGAAATCACATGGCCCTGAAACCCCCTTTCCAGTTCTGATTACGCCTAGTATAGCAGAAATCTCATACAAATAGAAAACTTCTAATCCTTTATCAAATCCTTAGTGGAAATTTAAGATGCTGGCAGGCAAGAAGTACCTGGATTNTTATCTTTTCATGCAGTACGAGATTATTCTCAAAATTCATTTGTAGGACAAAGATACAGAGACCTTTCTGTCTTGACAATGTGAAAGCAGCAATAACACTTTTTTCCCCTTTTTCTTATCATTAGAGGTTATCTCTTGGGAAGCAATTGCCTTCTTAACAGGTTCTTTTAATCCAACCTCTGAAGGGACCTTTATTAAGTTTTTAAAGAACACTGAGAGCTCTAAACAGGCAATATGACTGCCGTGATGGTATATTCTCTATTCATTTGCGATGACTTTTCACAGTAGGAAATGTTACCACTGATGAAGGGGCTAAAAGAGCAAGGCTGCCTCCGCCTAGCCCATGGTATCTCTGAGAATAATCCTACTGTTATATAACAATTCCTTTCACTTTTATGAGATGAGGAAAAACTGCTTTACTTAAAGCATCCTGTCTATTGCTTCATCTGGACGAAACAGATAGAGGTGTAAATATGTCTTGAACACAAGTTCCATCCACAGGAATGAAATTATCCATGCTCAAGATTGCCTTTTACGTTGTATTTCTCATCCTCGTTTATTCCGTTAAATTGATTATGCAAACCATAAAAGAGATTGCTTATCCAGACAAATTTGCCCCCCTGTTATTTTTGGCCATTCCTGAAATACACATCAGAGGAGGCAATGCNTATTCCTATTCTAAGATGTTAACTCTGGTTTTATTTGGTTAGTAATATGCCTAAATGACTATTGACTAGTGACATGAACTGAAGTTTTGAAGTATATAAAAATATGCAGCATGGCGGTGGGAGCGAGGGTGTGATTTATTAATGCCCCAAAACAAGTGTGGTGAAAGCTTCCATCTGCAGNGTTATTAATGCTTTGGGCTCGAGGCTCTCCCAGGATACACACAGAAATTTACCTGTTTGTGTATTTGTATTTGCAAGATTATCTAGGACCAGTAGCTGAGAGGGAGTGCTGACCTACANAAGCTATATGGAAGCCCATGGTGCCTCTGGGGGAGGCACTCCCATTGGGACTCCCATTGTTTAGAGTTATGACTTCCCCATAGGAAAAACCTTGCAGGATTATCATATAATTGCAAATGTGTGTAACAAACGTT
>JABWIB010000646.1:75268-110231 GCA_016617825.1 Platyplectrum ornatum | reverse complement strand
GGTACTGTCCCACTGAAAGCGGTATGATGTTGGCCATTATGAGCAGAATTGTCTTTTTTCACAGACAAAAATGTACAAGTAACTGCAGCATTTCACATGATCATCCTATTGACCAAGTGATTAAACCAATGTTCACATATATTAAGTGAGGATCTGGTTTAATTTCACTGTAAATTGCAAAGTTATATTCCACCCTGAAATATGCCCCCAGACTCTCTTTAAGATATATGTTACATGTTTCTATCCTTTAAAAGGCAAAAGCCTTCCAGCATCAGAGGTGTCATGTACAGGTACTGTATTTTTTGATGGAAAACACTAGCATAATCAAAAGGCTTCTGTATCCCTTAAGGAATCCAATTTAAGATTAAATTCTCTGAGTACATTTGTAGACACTACTTCATCTCAAAGCAAATTCCAAAGTCTGATTACTTTTTTGGGAAAGGAAAGGATTTCTTGTTAGAAAGTTGAACCTTTCCTTGACCCACAATATGTTAGATATCTTCTTTTTCTTAGATTTCAGTTCTACACTAACAAGACCTCATTTGTTTCCCTATATTCACATTTTTTTTTATCCTATCTCAGCATTGTTTTTAATGAAAACTGGTTATTTGGGTTAAAAACAATATAAGGGTTGTCTGTTCTTTGGATTGATACACTTATAATTTATCTAGAATAATGTTCAGTGTAATTTGTGTTGTGANTACTGCCAGCTGCAAGTCCACTAANTAAAGTTATAGGAAGAAAAGCAAGCACTATATAGAATANATTTTTTCTTCCAGTTATGGCAATTTACAATAGTGTACTGTTATAAAATAGCATACTATGGTAATTGTAATATAACTAACCATTAAGCATATAATATTTTTATTTAGTAAGGAATTCATTGGATAATAAAGTATGCTTTGTGGGGATTTCTTGCAACAGGCAGAGCTAGAGATTNTGCTTCTTTCCCCAGAGGCTATTAAAATATTTACATTTTTAGTGAAGCATGATGGTCTATAGGTCTCCACACACCTCCATGTCCCCCTTGAGCTACATAGTAGGTTTCTCACTAGACAGCCAGATCCCTGCTCTACACTGATGANAGCCAAGCACCCTGAAACANCTGCCTGTAGATGGGCAACTCTTCCTCAAGGAAGTGTTGGTTACTGGCTTGGCATTTATTCCCAGTCATGTTTCAAAGACTCCTCAGTGGGTCAGATGTGATTAGAGGAACGCTACTTCCACAGATTCTGCTTCTTTCCCCAGAGGATATTTAAATGTTAAATTAACTAATACAGGTAATACAAGGCTGTAGGTTCAGTTCCCGGACAGGACCTTTTGTTTGTTGCGTTTGTATGTTCTCTTCTTTAAAATGTTCGTTTGTGGGCAGTGCCCCTCTTCCCCACCCATTCTGTCTGTCTGTATTCCATATTATATGGTGACACAGACACTTTGGGGCGTCTAATAAATAATTGGTAATATTAATAACAGCTGTTACAAATGATTCTAAAGATCAATTAGTTCTTATTGATTTAGATAGAAACCCATTGGTATACATTTCCATAAACTCTAACCAGGGCTGGTAAAAGGGTGTTAGGTGTTTCATGCAAATTTTACATTTGCACCCTGTTTAATAATTTATATAGACTTCTTCTAACGATCTACAAGCTGCAGTGTGTTTACAATCCCACAATACTTTGCTGCCATAATAGGGTGCAATAAAACATTTGTTCACCAGATGACTATACATAATTTTCAATGGAAATCAATGCTCTGAAGATCGTGTGTTCAGTACACACTCATGTTTTCTGCAGATATCGGGACATCGTTGATCAAAAATATTACTGTGTTTCCCCGATAATAAGAACACACACATTCACATGCACATACATACAGACACACACACAAAATCACATGCACACACACACATACAGACTTACACACACATTCACATGCACACACATACATACACAAACATTCACATGCACATACATACATACATACATACATACATATACACACACACACATTCACATACATACATACATACATACACACACACATTCACATGCTCACATATACATACATACATACACACAAATTCACATGCTCACATATACATACATACATACATACACACACATTCACATGCACACACATACATACATACATACATACATACACACACTCACATGCACACACACACATTCACATGCTCACATATACATACATACACAAACATTCACATGCACACACATACAAACATAAAAAGAGTAAAAAAAATTAAAAAGGTTTACATGAGGCTCACTTGGGAAAGAGAGGGAGGGACTGTGCACTGAACCCTCCATCACTGCAGGACAGCCCTGTACAGGAAGCCTCCCCCTGCTCCCCCCTCCATAGCTCTGGTGGCTGAGGTCACAGACTGTCTGTTTATGCCTCTGTCCATCCATGAGATAAGCAGTGTGTGGAGGGGGAGGAAGGGGGGGAGGAAACAGCCTGTGGGGAGAGCACGCCTGCAGCCTGAGCAACACACTACCAGTAAGCAGGAGTCCCAAACACATAACAGGACATGTTCTGGCTTCCTAAGCATGTGACCTAAGTCACATGTTCATGTGTAACACAGGGAAGTAATCAAAGTGATTTAGTTAGGGCTTATTTTCAGGGTAGGGCTTATTTTAGACAGCATAAAGGAATCTAGGGTAGGGCTTATTATAGGGACAGGTCTTATTATCGGGGAAATATGGTAGGAGCTACTGACAATCATTTCAAATAATCACAGACTATCTGAAACGATCCTGCATGTTTTGTAAACAGATCTCTGCAGAAAGGGTTGTTTATCTTTTGACCAAACAAATTATCTGAAATGTACCCACCATAAGTATAGATCACTGAAAGAACTTTCAATAAAAAATGACAGTAACTTATAAATCGGCTCTTGTATTATTATAAATAAATATAATAGTATAACTTTGCAGCAGGTTACAGTTGAAAACATATTTATCTTTTGTATCTGCTGTAATGTTCAACATGGTTATGCCATTCATTAATTCTTAAGACATTACCAATTAATTTGTAAAATACTTTTTTTTTTTAAAAAAGCAATCATATAGCATTTTATAGCAAATAATGTTACAGAATCGTTCATTTCCAGAGCACTTTAGCCAGCGCTGAATGTGCAAGCTTGTGAATTAAAATCATGGTAACGACTTTGTCATGTCCCTTTTCTAGTGCAATTAAGAATCCCCAATGTATGTTTCCATGGAGAGGGACCTATTTTCCAGACTTTAGACGTAGATGTGCACTCAGCAAATAAGGTGTTAATGATGTAATTTGTTTGACCCTTTCAGAACAGAAGTGGACAGCAAAGCATTACTCCGTATTCAAGTGGATAATGGAACACCACAAGATGTGCAGCGGCAGCAAAAATCTAACTAGTTCATTTCAGCAATACTAATATCCCCCACTCTCACACTACTTTTCCTAATGTACTATGATTCTATCTGAGAACACCATAGTGCATGTAGATGTACTTGGGGCTAACGAAAAAAAAAAATCCCAGAAAGAAATAAAGGTTAATTAATCGAATAAAAACAACTATAAAATGCCAAGTTGCAAACAATAAAATGTTACGGAAAAAAATGTAACACCAGTTGGACTGCTATTGAAAAGGAGGCTGTTTAATAAAAGAAAAGCAATTTAACTGGCCTATTTTGAATTTCAAGACATTAAGGGGTACATTTTCCAAGCAGTGCATGGGGAGTTACGTGCACAAATCCCATTAACATTAATGTGTTCCTTTGCTCTCAATGATATTAAGTTTTAAGCGCTGCTATAACTATTATAAGAATCCTTTGTGACAGCGTTCATCTGTACAGTGTATATCCTGAATATGCCTGGTTACACAAAATACTACTATCTCCCATCAAATGATACAAGAGATAATAACTAACAGAATCACACTGTGGTGAGTGAATGCATATACCCTCCCCCATCACGGTGCCATATTTCATCGAATATGGAAGCACAAATTTCCCAAAAACTATAAAAAGGCGTCTTAATATTTCAGTATACCAGCTGCAATACCACAAACTAAATTATTACCGAAGGTGCCAGCAGTTTTCTATACACAGTACTTAAGATAATTATGAAAAATCATCTTCATTACTGCATGTGCTAGCAATTTTTTAACAGTTTCATTTGGATAGGTTACAAAATACACTGAAATTGCGTTGCTATAATTACTGCAAGTCTTTGAAGCAATAAAATCTTACCAACCAAATCCCTTTGACCCTGTTAATGTCTGCTCCTTGTTAATCTAAGGCAAACATTTTTGGTAGCGCACATTTTTTATAGAATATGATAAAAAGAAAAGAATTCCCCGAGCTGTTGTTATTGATTCCAGCGTTTACCGGCTGAGAGTTAAGTGCCGTTTACAAAACAGAACAGATGCAGATGCTGACAGAAAGGTAAACAATTGTTGTGTGGCTGGCTGCCAGACACGGAGGCGATATATTAAACTCCAAGTGAAGCACATTTCCCCTATGGATTACACTTACTGCCACTTCATTTCCTATGTGCTCCGTCTCTCTAGTGCTATGCCTTGCGCTAAGCTATTTCCAGTCCTTTGCTGACCCCCGAGGCCTGGTGCTACCTCACACAGCCATTAGTGAAGGGAATTGCATGTGTCTGACATGGGCTGAAACCAATTATTAGATATTTTCTTCAGAATGATGCCCAACTCTGTTGGGAATGAGCAATCATGAAATAATTTACCTCCTGATTTAATTTTTTCCTCCACAAATTAGTTGTAGTCGTAGGCGAGGCTGTACACAGCTGCTTGTGACACAGTGTGGCTCTATTTTACCAAGATTATAATTCAGATCAAGGAAAAAAAAAGAGGAATAGGTAGCGAGTGAGAAAGAGAGAGACAGGGATTTCCGAGGTGGGGGAATCCTACTTAAATATAAGCATGGATATGTTATCAGATATACTGATCATAAGTGCTCTTGGCTGATTGAAAATGACAGGGCTGTAAAGAAGTGTGAGAAGGGGGGGAGGAAAGCCTCTTCCAGTATCCATGTTTTATACACCTTTCTCCTTTCCAATTAACTTCTGCTGTGTGAGCCGTTTAATGCTCTAAGTGTTCTGAGAAAAGAGGCGCTAGTTAGAGAACGTGTGCCTTTTTCACTTTTGGGAAGCCTAATAATGCTGAGTAGTTACAAGGCTTATGGTAAGTTGTTGGAATATAAAAAACGTATTAGAAATGTGCATAATTGACTTAGATGTCATGGTGAGAAATGCTTAAGAAATGTTTTTTTCTTAGGGCGAACTAAAGTCAGAAACACACTGCAGAGCAGAGCTGCAATAATGCATGAGAGGTGTGCATGCATGGAAAATATCTATAATAACAATGATTATCCCAGCATTTGCTATATTAGGTTGTTCACAACGTTTATCACAAATGATAATGAATTGTACACTTATTTTTACACTATGCCTGGTTCATACAAAGCCCCCACACAAAAATGGGATGTTTAAGAGCAATCCAGCCGAAATGCACTAAAAATATAGGACCAGACTCAGTATGGATAGGATGGTTATACATTGGCATTACGCACTCTGTATAAGGTACACAAGGGTGGGCTTTAAATAAGACAGGAAGGGTTTGGCTATCCTCTTCAGTACAGAACTTGCTCTGGTCGGTGTGAAGTCAGCATGAGTGGGGGATGGACACCAAATTTTATTTAGCCTCCGGGCAACTGGCACAATGTTATGTCTAATGCAATTTATACATTGCAACAGTAGGTTTGGCATACCTAAATATATATTGTAGGGGAGGACAATCCCTACCGACTGGTTCATTGAGATTCAAAGAGTCTTCAGGCATTTTATTTTGTCCAGGAAAAAGCCCTGGGTGCAGCTTGAATTTTTATGTTGACCTAAAACCAGGGGTGGTATGCAACTCCCTCATCCAAACTTATTACAGAGCCAGTATGTTGAATAGGTTCCTGGAATGGATAATCCTACCCCTATAAACAGTGGATTCTCTTTGAGACCCATTCCTTAGGAATTCCAGTAAATATTGCTGTGTTTGTGTTCTACTACATATCTTTGTCTGAATTATGCCAACCTCCTCCATCCCTTGATATATTTAAAAGCTGCTTTTCTCTCCCTCCTCTCATCAAAGATGTACATACTGTATTTAGTTGCTTCAGTGTTTCCTTATAGGTTTTTTGGTCATACTATGTATCAATTTTGTTGCTCTTCTTTGCACTTTCTGTAATATATTTCTATCCTTCTGGATATATGGGCTTCAGAACTGAACACAGTATTCCAGGTTGTAGTCCGTACCAATGTCCTAAAAAGTGGCCTTACTACTACTCTGTTTCTGCTACTAGTTCTTTCCTGTCTGCTGGAGATATTTTTTTCAGAACAACTTTGATTCAGCAAGGAGCCTGGTTCCTGTTACTCATCATCTGCCCAGCTGATTGTTATTCCAGTGAGTTTTCTGCTGGAGTCTCAGTTCCTGTTTTAGCCTGCTATGCTCCAGAGTTGCTTCTGTTACCTGTGAGACTACACTGCCTAAGTTGCTAGTGTTACCTGTGAGACAACTCTGCCTGAGCTGCCGGTGTTACCTGTGCATCTATTGTATCTAAGCCCTGGATTCAGCATTAGCCTTGCTAAGTCTGCCAAGCATTAACTTTTATCTGCATCTCTCCGGTACAAGTCCGGTTCCTGCCAAGCAACTGCTCTTGTGTGCACCTCTCCGGTACTAGTCCAGTTTCTGCCAAACATCCACTCTTACCTGCACCTGTCCAGTACAAGTCTGGTCCTGTAAAAGTTCACCTGTGATATACGAAGTATGGCATATTTCAATTTTTTTCCAAACTGTTTATTTGAATTTTTAGATAACCTTTTTCTTTTAATTCTTTACGTTGCTGTATTTTTCAGTAAGCAGCAGCTTTGAAACAAATTATTGTTGTGTTATATTATTCTTCAGAAAGGCTGAATTTTTAACCTATGCTGATCGTGTTAAACGGAGATTGACCTTTTGGGAGGATATAGCTAGCCTAACACAGGTACAACCTATCAAAGATAATGTACTTGTGTTAGGCTAGCAATATCCAGTTACACCAATTTTTTATCATCATCCAAAACTTCAGAAAACTTTAATTAATGCACCGTGTTAACCTATTATTTCAGGGGTTCATTCTTTAAAGCGCAATGTATCTTCTTTGGTTGATTTTCACTTACAGAAATATGTTATTAAATTAAAATAACATCTTAAGGACACTTTACATCTACTGAGCATTATAAAAGATTTCACCCATCTCTGGCTTATTTTTAACACTGGATGTAACCGCACTTTACACCCATATTCCCCATAAAAAGGTACACAAGCAGGAAAAACATATCTGACAAAAGATACCTTTATTTCTGATAATTGAAAGGAATTTGTTTCTTCTATCCTTTTTATTTTAAAACACAATTATTTTACTTTTGATGATATGACTTATTTGCAAACTCTGGGAACAGCGATGGGCACCAAGCTCACCCTGAGCTTTGCCAACCTCTACATGGGAGCTTTTTAAGATATCCATGTGTGGGGTGGGCCTTTCGGAGCGAACTTGGTGCTCTATTGTCATTTCATTGATTATTTACTAATAATATGGAGAGGGACTCAGAAGGAAGCACAATCATTTGTAAACTATTTAAATAATAATGAATTCAATATTTATTTTACCTATAACAAAATGTCAATAGATTATTTAGATCTAACTTTATTTGCTCAGAATGGACAAATTTTAAGTAAGAACTACACGAAATCAGTAAATTCTAATAAATATCTGCACTATGCCAGTGGCCACTACAGGACATGGATATCAAATATCCATATAGGTCAGATGGGACTTCTCAGGAGAAATTGTTCCTTAGATGTGGACTTTCAAGAGCAAGTCACAATATTGGAAAGAAAATTAAAAGAGAGAGGCTATCCAAGCCCCCTTTTTAAAGAAATCAGCCTCATCTTTTAAAGATGTTACTAAATTAAGCCAGGGGGGTTAATAAATCAAAGAGTCAAGCTAAAAACAATGTATCCATATACAATTCAATTCAAAGAATGTGTTACAATCGTATCTAAGTTTAACAATAAATCTTATAAGATAAAAGAAGCGTACTGGATGTTCCAACTGCATACTCTAACACCAGAAGGTTTAAATGAAAGTGTGGAACTTAACAATAGGACTATAAGAGACCCCTCTGGGGTATTGATATATTTTATATAATGTTTATGTATGTTTTAAAATTTATATTATTTGTTTATATTCTGTGTAAACTGAAGTGATTATCATCTTTTATATTAAAGTTGTAATTACATGCTATTTCTTGTATTGGCTTAAAAGAGCCAGTGGGAGAAACACGTCTTCAAAAATGTGGGAAGGTCTGCACTAGGAATCTGCCTTACTATTTTACCCTTAAGTTTAAGCAATACTTTTTTGAAAATGCATGGGTTATGGGTGCAACCTCCAACTAGAAATTTATCCACACAAGAATAAAAAGAGAGTTTTAAGGAGGGCAATCATTGGTGTATTAACATAAGGTATACTTGAGATCTGGAAATCTATAGACGGTGAACACCCGTAACTTAACATACCAATGGGATTGGGAGATATCTCCGTAATGTATGAATCTCAAGTAATTGAGCTGTACAATTGTGAACACATGATAGCAACCTGAAAAATGCATAGTGTTAATTAATACAGCTAGGAATTTATGTATACCACCGGAGACCTTGCAACCAGAGGACGGTGGTTCGTGACATTACACAGCGGCTCCCCATTACAAAACTTTATTTTCCATTGGAGATCTTGGAACTAAAAGTCAGTGAGCTGTGGAACCACATAGTGGCAACGAATAACAGCAAGAAGCCTTCTAAATATACCCAGCGTAGAACATCAAAAACAACAAACCATCTTTATATTAGCTTCTATTCCATGGAAACTCAGGAATGCTAAAAGCTAACTGAGATTCAACTCAACTGAAAGTCAATTTTATAGTCTTTTCCTATTTGAAATATGTGCCCTATGTGCTGTCTCTCTCTCTCTCTATGTGCTGGCTGTCTATCTCTCTATGTGCTGGCTGTCTCTCTCTCTGTGCTGGCTGTATCCCTCTATCTCTCTGTGCTGGCTGTCTCTCACAACGGGACTGATTCAATCCCGTATCGTGTGTTATTTCCCCCTTACGCAGCGTAAAGGAGAAAAGCTCATGTTTTTTAGCTTTTTTAAAAAAGACGTGAGGATTCAGTCCCATAATAGACAGGAAAAAGCACTTCACGTTTTTTCCCCGCCTTCGCGCGGGATTGAACGAATATTGTGTCGCTGTATCTTGCCTGCCGCAGGCAAGATTCTGGTTAATTGCTGATGAATTGATGTACATCATCATTTAGCACATGCGATGTATGTGAGCAATGTATCTCACAGGGGTATGGCCAGCATTAAACTGTTTATAGTTTAGGCTGGAAAAAGATAGGCATATTAATTGTAGGTCAAAAACTAACCACAACAGCTTCATCTCTCTGCATGATTTAGCTAGCATAACCTAAGCATATGTCTTTAGCCAGTAAACAACCTCCCACGCCTTGCGATCCTATGGACGCACACTATGTTTTCTGTCTCTGTTCGGTTTAGCTTGCACAATAATATATTTTTATTTGATAGGACTCAGATCTTCAGCAGAAAGCAATAAATATTATGTGACATGAGGACTGTGAAACCTATTAGTTCCTCCAGTAAAGAAAAAATAATAATAATAATTTGCTGCTGCTGTATTCAATATAGATTGAGTTGTACAATGAATTACTCAGAAATTATTTTGTCAGGTGGTTCACTGACATTATAAAACATAAAAGTGATGCTCAAGTGGTTTGAGTGCTGTCAAAAAAAACAAACAGGATAGAATTATTCCCTGCCAATCCACTTGTGTCCTATTTATTATTCGGAATGATATACAGTATGTTTGTTAATCCTGATTTTTTATTAACTCATTTCTATTTTTCTTCCCGGCTTGTATTTCAGACTAATTGGGTTCATATAAAAAGTCAAATAAAAGAAGGTTTCAAGCTAACAGGAAAGCAGAGTGAAAGTTGTAGAGAGAGACATTTGTACAAGTGTGAATTATGTATTGGAGCGATCACCCAAGGGCAAAAGGATTGATAACTTGAGCATCTCGGTGAAATTATAATATTGTAATAAGGCTATTTCCTTGCTGCTTGCCAAATAGGTTTGCCTATATTAAAAATACACTCAAAGAATGGGGTATAAAAAGTGAATAACCCAGATTTCTCTTTCCCTTATATTCTTGCATCAAAGTTAAAGTTTGTGTAAACTGGCCATGTTTGAGCAGTACATCGATTCTGGAGACGTTTGTGTTAAGCTGGCCATACACTATAACATAAATTGTTTCAATTGAAAGATTTTTCAAGAGTGGGTAAAACCATGATGAATTGCAGGGGGGGGGGTAAAATGAATGTCAGTGTGTGCATGCAGGGATAATACTTTATTGTTGCATGTTGCACACAGATACTGACCAGCGTTACTGTTACACTGTTATTAGACTTGGGCTGGAAACATCATCTCTCACCTGTAATACTGATTGTAATTAATTCTATTTGCCTCCCCTAGAATTCAGCATGGTATTGCCCACTCTTGAAAAATCTTTCGATTGGAACAATTTATCTTATAGTGTATGGCCAGTTTTACATATTTTGTATAGTACCTTTTTGTGACAACAACACTCACATTAGACTTCCAGGCCCTACATTTCCTAAACTGCAACTGGGGAGGTTGCCCAACAAAACTGCAGGATTCATTATGACAATTAATTCACAAGTGAATGATGAACCCATCAATTTAGCCAAATTATTTGATTTGTATTTGTTGCCCTCCTCTTTATAACAATAAGAAGGGTGCCAGGCATCCTCTTAACAATATATTTGCATGGCCTTATAATTTAGATTCTTTAACCATCAGACCTGTAAGTATCAGATAAGTGGGAGCCAGCACTATCCATGAATCTATGTGTGTTTAGTTCTGCTAACTGTTTGCCAGTGCTGTAATATGGTGGTGCATCGACATACAAAGTGACATTGTCTATACTGTACATTGTAACGCAAAGTACAATCATTTGCTGGCGCCACCCAGTCCCTTTGTCAAAATGTATTATTCTAATGGATCAGGGTAGGGCGCATGCATAGCAAGCATGCGAACACATGAACAGGGCACAAAGACAGATTCAAGAGTATATACAGGGCCAGAATCACCACGGGGCCCCCACACACATGGAAGCCCACACAAGGTTTACTAAATCTTTTATTTTAATACTTACTTTTTGCTGCCTTATTTTCAAGTACCAATTACCAATAATTACAATAACCATTTAAATATCATCATATCATCTATTACATGATATTTTAATAAAATAATCACATCACCCTTAGTTCCACATCTGCTGGTTCTGTAACTGCTCTCACGCCAACAATAAAACATCTGTGGGTGAGCCTCACACTACATACCGTTCTGCTACAATTCTGTCTCCTAGGCTATAAACAACCAATTGACGCAGAATAATAAGGTGAAGGTTAAAATATTGTATATCATGATTATCTGCTATATCCTCAACTGTGATGATGCAACAGAACAAGACTGCAGCTCTGACAGTATTACAGCTTCAGTAAATTACGTTATGGCTTCAATGTGTCTAATAAATATCTCGGAGCGTATGTTCTGCCAGAGCTGCAGCATCAAGACAGCAAATATACATCTGTATTAAATTTACATGGGTCAGTGTTAGATTATTCCGTTTTATTCATCCACCAGGATCAATTACTCTGGTTTCTTTTCTCTATGCGCAGCTTAGTAAAACAAACATCCAGTCAGCCACCTTCCTCTTTGCAAGGTGAGCACATTGCCCCCTTAAAAAACACTATAATGTTAAAATAACTTGTAACTGTAAAGCATATTTTTCCCTGAAAGCATTTTTTATTAAATTTTTAATAAGTGTATTTTAAGATTCAGATAAAAAAATAAATAAAACTTCAAATTCTAATTATATTTATATACTCGCTGTTGTACCGGGCGTTGCGCAGTTTTGATTTGAAAATAAGAAAAAACTCTACCTACAATTGATCTTATATATTCAAACCAAATAATTTTCTCTGCCCTTTTAAGGTCCAAGAATCTGGACAGCCCTGTCTAAATTGGGTTGTGATGTCATCCAAATTCATCCAGTGGAAGGGCCATAACAGGTACCAGCAGAGAATCCAACAGAGATCATAATCCGCTAGACAAAACTTGGGCTTAAACGTCATCGGGACTATCACCAGTCAGCTTAGCGATCCTGAAAACTATGACTTTGACGCTAATGTCTGCCATTTTGGACATTTTCTTTTTCCCCATTTCTTACCACCCCCATGCTGATTGGGGCCGAAATTGAACAGTATCGAAGCATCACTATTCATCTCAGCAACACAACAAAAACTATGGGTTCGACACTAATATTAGTCATTTTTGATTAGTTTTACATGTTACTTCCTTCCCAACCTCACCTAATGGGTGTTAGGGACGTCTTAGCACCACAGTATTCTTCCTTTTTGCCTGCGAATTTGACATGGTCTGTAATTTTGGACATTTTTTTCCACCTTCTAAACCCCCATCACCTGATGGGGGCTGAATTTGGTCTTAAACAGCATCAGGAGAATCATTATTTATCTCAGGTACCCACGACAACTATATATTTGACATAATATTGGTCATTTTCGATTATTTTCACATGACACCCCCTTCCCACCTCTAAGGGGGCTAAGCATGTCTTACCTCCCCAGTATATTTATTTCTTGACTGTGGGTTCACCTACGACTAATCTTGGAATTAAATGTCATTGGGACTATCACCACTGCTCCCTCTGTAGTATAATATTGTGACACAACAGTCTGCTATCTCTGTAGTATAATAATATGATACCACAATCAGCATCCCCTATAGTATGACGGCATGCTGCATGCCAGTGTCACGATCTCTCCCCCTCCTTTACCTTAGCTCCATCTTGTGAGCAATGTGTTCAGCTCTGGTATCTGGGGACAGATAACAAAACGCTGCCACACAAAAGGAGACATAAGAAGACTGCTAGCCAGACCATGGCAGTTGCACTTCGAGTGACTGCTCTGACAGCAGTGGAGGGAATGAAGTTACATAGAGCCGGCTGATCGATGTGATCAGGATTCGCCCATGTGGACTGATAACTGAATTTTACGTATTAGATGCGGGGCTCTCTAGGTAACTAATTACCTTGAGAAGAAAGAGGATCATTATATTGCTAATAATTAATTATTCCCTTTGAGAAACTAAATCAAAAGTTTTTAATGGGTAAACTGTGTATGGTAGCGTCTCATTGTTGATAATATGGAAGCCTAAGGAGGAGGAATAATGTTTATTGATATGTATAAGTCACATTTTTGTTTATATTTTTACAAATATATTTGTTAAAAGAATATTGCACAATATTAATTAAACTACTCATTGTAACAGTGAGGTTACACAAATTTACCAATTTTGGGCTTATCGAGTTGAACATCCACACTCATCATATGTGCTTGGTGTCTTTTTCTAAGATTTGAATATAACTTATAATTCAACATAGTTTACTACAGAGATGGACACAAGACCTATGAAGAGCATAGCCTCTAGCATGATGAAACTGCACGCACTTACCAAGATCACGCACCCTCTGTTTGTACTTCTTCTTGTTTAGTCTCACTGGCTGCAGACACTGCTCCTCATTGTTGGATTCATGAAGAATTTCAAAGAATGTTTTCATCTCTTCAGTGATGGCTTCAAAGAAAGTCTCATTGCAAAACTTAATTATTAATGAAGGGTCTATAACACGGCTTAACACAAACAAATCCTCTTTTATCATCATGTACACCTTGGGAATAGCCTTCTGGTATGCCCCAAGTACACGTTCGAGGGGTCTCTCACTACAGTTATGCAGAAGTTCAACAACAAAACTCTGTTGGATACTCTGATATTTAGCAAGGACATCAGATTCATGATAGAGATAAAGAAGCTGTTGCAAGTAATGTGCTTTAAACTGGATTTTTGTGTGATTATTATAGGTGTCAGAACCGGTCTGCAATTTTCCAACAAGGTAGCGACGTAGATGAAGTCTTATATCATCCCATACAGCATGAAGATCCATGGAAGACTCGTCTTCAATAGCATGTAGTGAAGTCTGAGATGTGCATTGAAAAGAGCTTCCACTGGGAAACGAAGGAAATACGATGTCGCACTCACTGGAGAGCTCCATTAGAAACTGAAGGACCATACCCTCCTGATTTTCATTGTTTTTCAGAAATTGTTGCTAAACAACACAGTAAAGTCAAGGTTAATATTTTACTGGCAGACACAAATTGATGCTTTGTTATCAACATTGAAACTATATGAATTGGCACCACATTATGATTTAAGATTGCACTTGGAGCCCCAATCCCTTTCTGTATCCTGCTTTGCAGTGCTCAGGAGAACACAGGTCAAAAAGTGGAAGTTTACTGATCCCAGACAATCAGAGAATGCCCCTTGATCCAGTCAAAAATCTACTGACAATAATAAGTGTGGCACCTTTAACCAAATCCCCTGCCAAAAGGTGGGTAACATAAAAACAGGAGTGGAAAGTCATTTACAGAGTGATGTCAAGATTGTGTCAAATGGATGTCAAGATTGTGTCAAATGGATGTAACAGAGAATAACTAATTATACACCTCTTTCCGCAACAAAATAGCAAAGAAGCAGAGAAATATATTAGCAGTTCACTGTTACATCAATACTTCATTCTTTCAGTGAAAGAGAAATATACAGCAAGGATCTTTCCCATTTATCTACGTAGAATAATACTGGGTCACAGCATGGAGCTGCCAGCATGTTGCAACTCTGCCTAGTGTGTATGGCAAGAACACCATCACTTTACTCATCTACCTCCCTGAACCCTCTAAATGGTGCACAAGACAGGAAGTGCATCAAGAGATATGAAATGGACATTTATCCCCTAGCGACTTCTATTGGTATATATGAAAAATCTGTATTTTCATATGTGTCTCATGCATCTCTGCCAACGTTTTTCTTATTGGAAAAAAAAAAATGGGGCTTTACCACAGTCTTGAGGAACAGCATCACATCAGAGTGAGGAGTATCAGCCAATCTACGGGATGTTGTATTTTTATTCAGCCACTTCAGGCAGTCCACACTATTCGGCAGCATGTCGCCAGTGAAGCCCTCATTCACTTCTCCGCGCAGATATTCCTGACACTCAAAAATGCTGGAGGAAAACATGAATCAAACAAATGTTTATAGTATATAGTTGATTGAAATATTAATTTTACTTAGGCTCCCAGATCAGTTTTTATAACTATTTAAAAGAAAAACAAAAAGAGAAAAAACTACCTACTTGAATGTACATTTTTATTTATTTTTTTTTTTTTACAGTATGTTTATTTCAGCAAAAATGTTTGACTATACATTATTAAGAAAAACAGGTTAATTCATATAAATCTAAACTTTTGAATGCATGTGCTGGGGTTTGAGAGAAGCCATGATAGGTGTTAATCTTCCCCTTTGTTCTCTCTCTTGTGTGAATCTTATTTTCATTTGGTTGCACAATCTGTAATGATATCAGGTAGCCCTGAATTAGTAGTTTAGTTGTTTGATTGTTTTGCTTCGTATTTTTTACCACAACAGAGTGAAAAGACAAAAAATGTATCTAAGTGTTAACCAAAAGAAAAAAGTTAATGTACTCACATTACAGAATAATATAAAAAAATGTTCCATTTGGTTTAACTAGCATAAGCCATAAAAACAGAGCTTAGTAAAATAGGGAACATCCAATAAACTTTTTTAGGTTCGTTTTACTTTTACTTTAATGTTGTAGAGTTGTAGATGTTGTAATGTAAAGTAATGATGACTACAGAAAATCTGTTTTTCCCTTAGGGGTAAGGATGATCACGGATATATTTTTTAATTAGTGTCAAACTGTTTGATGCACTGGCAATTCACTAATAAATAGACTCCCAGAACTCTTCATCTAAGGTATCTTTCTCATTGTTTGATCTGTAAAAATGAAACCGTGTAAAGTTTGCAATTAAATCATTTTGTGAACTTTGCAAAAATCAGGCATGATAGGCGCACATACATTGATAATATTGGACCAAATTCACTCCCCTAACTCGTACGAGCTTCTGGACACAATGCATCCGGCCCATTGTTCAAAATACTGTTCATCATGTGAATGAAACAGTCATCTTTTATATATTTGGTGTATCATTGGAAAGCTTTACATACATATAAATGTTATTGCAGAGTTATAAAAACTCCTTTAGGAGACTGATTATATGACCACCTGGAAATGGAGGAATTTTAAACACAAGAGCCTAAATTTAATAAGCAGGGAGATTACAGGGAGATTGAAAAGTGGGGATATTGCCCATAGCAACCAATAAGATTTGAGCACTCAGTTTCATTTTACATACTGGGCTCGAATCTGATTGGTTGCTATGGGCAACATCCCACCTTTCAATCTCCCTGCTTAGTAAATTTAGGCTAAGGTGATGGGTGTCTAGAAGTACAGTGCTAAAAACTACACAGCTCCCCTTCTGCCTTTTCTAAACTGCTCCCTTATTTTCCCTGGCCTGAGTATTTTAAATGCTTTTAAGTCAACGTTTCCTGTGGTTATATGTTACTTACTATAATAGACAGTAAGGGGAGGATCCAGAGTTTGGGAATAAGGGCAAAACAGGTGCAAGTTTATGCCTAGACAAAACCAAACACTGAACTGCAGGGGGGGGGCAAGTTTACACTTTGAAAACAGAATTAGAGTTGAGAAATGAAGTTTCCTAGCTCAACTCTAATTGACAGATATAACATAATGCTCTGCAGTTTGTGAGATATGTGCGCAAATGCAAAATGTTTTCTCTGCATGCAACAGAATTAAATCACTCACATTGCAACACAGTTTGCTCAGCTCTACATTTGTTTATTCTGTGAATAGAATATACTGTATGTTGCTTTATTCAGCTTAAGAAAGCTGTGTCCACGCAATAGGACTCAAGTATGGGTGCAGAGCAACGTTAAATATTATTACATGTTTGATTTGTTAGTCATGAATTTGTTCCACCACACAGTAGCCTATATGTAATCATAGATGTGTGTAAAAAAGCAAGACATCTATGTTAACCAACATTGAATACACAAAATAAAAAACAGCTAAAAAAAATAAAAAGCAACACTACAAACCCTCTCAAATTTGATTGACTATAAGCAATTTTAACATGATGTGAAAGCCTCTTCAAAATGAGTAAAGTCTGGGTGGGCTAGAAAACACTATAGAGAAAGGTGAAGAAAAGACCTTTTCAAGAAAACTCCAAGCATGAGTGAGTTCAAAATGAAGTTCAGAGAAACGAATATCTTCTCATTATCAAACAGCCTTTTCATGAGGGCTGAGCACTTTCATGAAAAAGAATACCTCACTGCCTGTGGCCCATTCACATCACTGACGGGACAACCCCAATTGTGAACACTGGTTCTTCTAAGTATTACAAAAGATTGGCATGTATCTTCTTAACTTGTGTAAACTCTTCTTGGGACTGTGAAATGCAATGCTCTGTCCATACACCTTGGCTCTAGGGAATCTGTATAAAAAGCCTTTTATTGTGGTATCATGAAGTGTCCTATTCAATGAAACCTAATAGATTACAGTGCAGGCAATTGTACAGCCCTAACTGTTGGTAGCCTATGTAAATCTCCTTCAGCTAGGATTAGCCTCTAAAGCTAATCTCTGACATCATAACGTGGAACCATGCCATAAACTGCATGCAGCAGACTATTGTTTTCAAGGGATATATACTAAATAGTAACAGATTAGTCCAACACTAAAATCTAGGTTTGATCAGTCAGTAGGCTTATAAAGCTGTAGACTAGAGTGTATGGGTTTACATGAGCACATCAGCACTTGGGTTGCACTCTTTTTAGATGCAGGNAGAGAGCTGAGCAAATCTATGTAAGGGGTGTAAATAAATTTTAATTTTATTACATGCAAAGATAACACTTTGCTTTTGTACAAAAGATTCACAATTGTAAATTAGAGTTGAGCTGGGAAACATCACCTCTCAACCTATATTCTGTTTTCACTATTAAAATATAACTCCCCCTGCAGTTCAATGTTTGGGTTCGCCCAGGTCTATATTTGAAAAATTTTTTACCCATATTCCCATACTCTGGATCAGCCCCAGGTGTGGACAAGAGGTAGCCTTAGCACTGCCTACATCTGCAATGATGACTACAGGGATTAAGCAGTTATCACTGACAGTCTGCTCAAAAAGGCACAAATATGCCCCTGGACCCACTATGGGTCGGATCAAGACTGCAGTGAATTAGCATTTGTTGAACCAAACATTGAGTTTGCTTAATTAAGAGTTTGGAAGCCGAAACCCCTNCCTATGGGGGAGGGCATTTCCCCAGGGGCAGGAGATTCGCTAGTGCGAATTCGCATACATGCAAAAGTGCGGGACTGGAAGGGATCCTGGATCTGGTCCAATGAAACTAATATTGCCACAAGTAAAAGCCACAAACTCAAAAACTCAACGCAGGGTAAAAAAATACATTTGGTCCAGTCGCCTTGTTGTGTATCTTTTCGGAGAACCCAGGGCCAGGAGATTTCTCCTATTTTTAGTCCCCAAAACTCAGTTCATATGAGTTCACCATTCTACTTCTCCTCAATCTCGAACTTCCGCTGTTTTCAAAATTCAGCCGTTAATATAGAATTATAAACACAACCAAAATAGTGTAATATGTTCCAGTAAAGATAATAGTTGATAGATGTGCTAATAACTCACAATTTAATCTGATCCAGGTTTCCCATGAAGTGCTTTGAATGAAAATATCAAACAAGGAGGAACATCTGTAGCCTGTTCCTTCCACTCTCACTGTTACTACGAATATACTCACAAAGTATATGTTTTGCCTGTCGTCTCATTTCCAATGTGTATGAAAGGAAACTGTGACTGGACCTGATGCATTGTAAATGGGATGATCGACAAAGCATACAGGAGAGATACTTTGTGAGTATATTGTTTGAGATGAATCTAAATATCCCAGTAACTTTCATAGGGTTTTATGATGGAACTCATACAAATTGCAGTTACACTTCACCCTCAGTGGGTGTAAGCTTAAAGTCTAAGAAAAGGAAAATGCAGATGCCCGTTTGTAATGCCCAAAATCTACTTTGCATACCATGTAACGCCCCATGGCAGTGGGGGAATGGGGAGCAATTACTATGAGAAGCCCCTGCTTGGCTGTGGCAGTGGGGGGTTGTAGTGTGGGGTGCGATTATCTGCACAGGGAGTCCTTTTAGACGAAGGAGAGAGGGGAGCCCCCCCCCCCAGTCTTAATCCGGTATTAAAGTTTGCTGATTATTGTTTACTAATTTTATGTGCCATATATAGTGTATTTTGTTACAATGTATCATCATGACTTCCATTGCCATTTATACCCAACTCCTTGTCTCTGTGATGTGGTCTTCTGGTGTATCCTGTTGTTACTCCCTGTGTGGTATTGTAGTTGCCTCCTGCACCTGTCTCTGTGTCCCATTTGTATGNTTCATGATAAACACTCCTGCTCGTGACCCTGTGTATCTTGTTTCTCTTCTGAGTACTATTTTATTTCCACACCTGAGGCTGTCTTCCAGAGGTCGTGAACTGCTGGGTGTCTGCACATAAGTCTCTCCTTACTATCAGGGCCCTAGTGAAGCCCAGACCCCAGTTAAACTCCACACCCTGGGAGCAGTCTCATAACACAGTAAGTACTGTGACCCAATCTTTAAAAAGGATTTCTTTTAAACCTCTAAAAAGACTAAATGCATTCAGGCATAGTAAGCATTTAAGCATAACTGCACCATTTTAAATACCTTGCACACCAAAATCCTGGGTCTCACACAGAATGACAATCATGGTGTTTACCTGTGTACACCGCACCATTGTCCTGAGTACAGCATTGATACACAGTGGAGGATCCTGCTGTGAGTGTATGCCAGCTTAACATATTTGTTTTGCTAATATGTGTTTCCAACTACAGTAATCACACCTGATCCAGACCCAAGAACAACTCGAGTAGCAGTGGCTTGGGGAGTGTTAAGAAAGGGAAGTTGTGGAATCATTGTAGTGTGGGCTGCCAAAGCAAGTTCACACGAACCAGAGGAGAATTCGTACGCAAAAGAGGGATGTTTTCGTACATCAGTACGTGACCCATTTGGAACCTTTGTGCTAAAATTTAGAAGTTCAAAATCAAAGGGTCTGAAATCACTAATACACTATGGGGCCGATTCAATCGGGAAAAACCGCGAAGTGCGCTTTTTTCTATTACGGGGCTGAAAACTTGCGTCTTTTTATACGCGGCTCAATGAACCGCAAATAAAAAAAGCAAATAGCGTAAGGCAGAAAATCTTCGCGCGAAGGGGATTGGCCCCTATGTATCCAGAGATCTACACTAAAAGTATCCAGAGATCTAATTGCATAAACCTTCAGACCTCATTCCTCAGGAGTTCTTAATCTACTTTGGTGTCTTTGTCATGTTAGTATGTTAGTCATGTTAGTATGAAAATGGCAAGCTATGGCAACAAAAGTAAACTTTACCGCAAAGAATTTTCTTTTAGCTTCTCATCAATATCACCAAGAATCTGTTCACATTCTGCATCTCCAGGAAACATGTCCAATACACAATCCAGTAAGGCATAGCTTAATTGCTCTTCACCTGTGAACTCCATCTGGTCTTCTGCAAAAATCTAGAGATATTTAAATAATATTATAAACATAATATAATTATTATTAAATAATAATATAATATAATAATATATCAATAATATTTCCTTCCTCAAAATTTATTAGAATTTAATGCAGTATTTATTTTACAAAGCTGGAGAGAGTAAGACTGTATCAGACCAGTAATCTAAGTTTTTCACTGTGCGGGATAACAGGATAATGCGTGTGCACAGGGCGCACGCCGTAAACTCTGAATCAGGTCCCAGGTAATTATGCATGTATGCTAGCAGAGAACTCAGCCAGGAAGTTCTAGAGAGTATTCCAGACAGATCACTGGACAAAAGATTATAGTAAAACAATTGTTTTTTGGTTTTTTTTAAGTGTGTTTGCATATTGCGATGGTGTTATAAAAAAGTAAAATAAAAGTAAGATTGTAGTTCAGCCCAGTCAATCTTTTTGTCTGGGATATTTCAGAATCAAAATTTCTGGATTTGGTTTCTTATCATAATTAGTAGATACACCAGCGATAGGCCAGCTGGAAACTGATGCTGCTAAAGCAGGTATAATTAGGTATAGGTATATATTTTTTTTTTTTTTACAATTTTACTGAAGGCTTTTTGTTTACATGCCTCATAAATTAATATGAGGCATGTAAGTGTGAAATACAAGTGTGAAATACAAATTCAATTACC
The DNA here is from genome assembly GCA_016617825.1 of Platyplectrum ornatum. Taxonomy (NCBI): domain Eukaryota; kingdom Metazoa; phylum Chordata; class Amphibia; order Anura; family Limnodynastidae; genus Platyplectrum; species Platyplectrum ornatum. Next base: position 88,706 of record JABWIB010000646.1, on the reverse strand, counting down.
TCCTATAGTAATTATAACAATTAAGCCGCACATCTATGACATGGAGCACCTACCTTTAATTGACAAAGTTGATCACTCGGCACCAGACATAGCTTTAACAGGTGAAGTAGTTTAATGCCCAGGAATTATCTCGCATTATCATGTAGTACAGTATGCTGGAAGTAAAAACAGCAATCATTTCTTCAGCACACATCTGCACATTGCTGTGTCAAGGAGACTTTTTCTAAAGCCCATAATTCTGATTACATCACGCAGGCAGCATTTTCTGCTCAGCACTCTACTCCAGCAAAGGGGAGAAAACATTTTGTAAACATGACAGCTTAGTTTGCATATGTGTATTCCTCTTAGACATCTATGTCATTTTTTCAGTTAACTTGTCAAAACAATTTATTTGCTTCCCTCAGATTTGCATGATCTAGTTAGCCTATGAAAATCAAACTGTATTCATTCTGTTTGGCAAATCATCACTTCAAATAGCCAATAATCGTACTTGCAGAATCCCAACTAGATTAGCTGTGTGACTGGGATATAAAGCAGTCAGAAAAGGATAGCACAGATGTATGGGCTTTATATGCTTACATTTGAAAAAAAAATGGAATCATTGTATTACATTATTAAATTCTGCTTATTCAAGTTCAAATAAAAGTCCATGATATACATAGAATTTCACTGCATTTAACTATGCAGAAATGGTGATGTCTGTCACAAGCACACACATATCACCCCACATACCTCTCAATGGATTTGTATAAATGCAGATGATTCTACAGAAATTCTAGTTACCTGTAAAATAATGGAAGTCAGACCATGACATAAAACTAATACATATGTATGTATAGAATAATATTAATAAACAACAATAGAAATGAAAGAAATCGTGTGTGTGTGTGTGTGTGAACAAAGAAAATTAAAGCAACAATTTCTCCATTTCTTTTTATCCATGACAACAAGCAGCAATGGCATCCAATGTACCCAAGTAACTCCATACAGCATTCAGATCATCTTATTGATTGTCTTATGGCAGGGCAAAATGTGAATATAATGTATTGTATGAGGGATGGGTGTATGTATGTGTTTATGCAATGCAGTGATGGTGTGCTAAGGTCCCTCTGTATTATTCAGGCTTTTAGTTGAAATCTCTTGTAAGTGAGGTCAGTGTTGGGGCTGATTCAATCCCCTTCGTGCGAATTTCTTCTGTCTTACACTGTTTGCATAAGGCAGGAAAACTCACGTTTTTCGTTCGCGGCACGCTGAGTCGCGTACAAAAAAGATGCGAGGTCTCGTAATAGACGGGAAAAAGCGCACTTTGCGTTTTTTCCCGTCTTCGCGCGGGATTGAATCGGCCCCTTGGAGCTATAAGTAGCGGCATTAGTCATGGTCAGGGGCTATGAAAACTAGTAGGTTATTTTACATTGTTTCTGTATCCTAATCATAAAAGCACATTAGTTGCATGAATATCCCTGAAAAGACTCAAAATAATCCTTCTGTTAAGGTTTTACATTAGATATGGACTAGATGCTGTGTTACTATCTCTGGTATCAGTAACAATCCCTTTTCGTATGCGGTGTATGTGCCAGCGCCCCATTACCAGGACAGATCTGAATCCAGGCTTCCTTCCTGGTATCCAGACAAGAAGCGGAAAAGCACCTAATATATGAGAACCACAAAATACCTATTGTACAGTAAGGACTGGTGGCTATCTAGAGTACTTTATGTTGGGACAGTGCTGAAATCTCCAGTTACAGTCCTCATTGCTTCATACAAGTCAGTGGAGTAGCATCATGCATACAGAAGTGAGAGTTACGAGTATGAGGGAGATCACCCAGAACAGAGAGCTACATGTCTAACCGGGACTCTACCTGGGCTCCACTTTACCCTAATGATGGGGACAGACCTGCAGCAGCAAATCACCCGACAGTTCGCGGCCTCAAACGGCAACCCCCAGGGAAGATCCAGGGAAAGGAGACAGCAGATAGAACAGCTGAACTGTAAACCACTGAATCTTTCTGGGGAAACACAACAAGCACTGATCGCAACTGCTAGGAATGCAAAATCACCCAAGAACTGCCAAAGACTAAACTCACACCAGAAGGAAAACATGGAGGGACAAGAGAGATATATATACACACTAGATGTATATAGATGTATAGGGTGGATGAATACACTACATGGAATCAGTGCGCTCATAGGAAAACAGGAAGGGTGGTAAGGCAAGGTGGGTAGGAAGGGTCTGAACAACAGGAACATTGGCCAGGAGCACAGAATATTAGGCAGAAGCTATGGAGCTGAAAAACAGGTGCAGGGAGCTGGTAGCAGAAGCTATAGCACTGATACTGCCTGGATATCTATACGGGAACTGGACAATCTGCCCGGCCAGACCCGGGTTCCCAGGTAGCAGCCAGCACCAGTCTGCTTACATTGCACCTAGCGCTCAGCATAAGAAAGCATCCTGGCTGCTTACCACTATCACCAATGAGAGGATCCGGATACCCTCACGCTGCCTTTCAGCGAGCAGATCATAATGATGCTGTGGGGGAACAGCCACTGAATCTCTGCTGCTGCTATGATCGCATTAGAGAAACTTCCGAATCTCTTTCCAGACTATGCTGGATTAGGAACCACCTGGGAAATCCTTCTCCTACAACATCAACCTCAATGAATATCTGTACTAACACCGAAACACATATGAACATGTATCCAATAACATATTACACTCATTCAATATATCTGTTGTAAGGTTGAACTGGTTTCTAATGGATTTTAGTCCTTTCCCTAGGTGTGTGCCACTGATGCCCCGTTCACACAGACCACCCTGGTAAATCTGTTTTTAACAAGCAGGGTTGTTAGCTGTGGATCTGAATTACCCTGGTAATTAACCCTCTTCACAGTGCTGAATTACCCTGGTAATTCACAAACTACTCTGGTCCTACACTGTTCACACTGAACCAGGGTAGTTAGTAGCAATTTTAGAGCCGTTCACACAGAGCACACTACCAGAGTAGTCCATTCAACCCGGGAAGTTGGCTGAATTACCCGGGTAATAGCCCTCAGTGTGAACGGGGTATGAGTGTGCCCTGGAAGAAACCAAAAACCAGCATCATGTGGGTGGGGCAGAGGGCGTGATTTATGCAAATGACACCTGCAGTCCCGCCCCTGAACAACAAAATCCCATATTTACTATAAATCACAGCCGCAGCCCAGGAGACGCGCTGACTCTCCCGGGATACCAGGAGAATTGTCTGAGATATACGATTATATAACAGTAAAATAACTGCATTTCCTGCTCCCTGTAATAACGTATATCCTGTCACATGCTGTGCATTGTATGGCACTATTGGCATATTGGATCCTGTGTATAAGGAGCGCTTATACAGAGGGTGTAATGTTATTATATGAAGCAGGCACCGCCGCCCCTCAGTACGGTGAGGTAGCATACACTTGCTATTGGCTACTTTTAAACAGGCCGTGTAGCCTCCGCCGCCAGGCCACGCCTCCCTGGGTTTCCCGCCGTCAGGTGACACACGGCCGGAAAGGGTCGCGCGCGTTGTGCCGGAGCAGCGCCAGAGAAGCGTTTACCTGCTGCCGTTATCTGCCGGTCCCCGGATTGACGCACCCCCGTGGACAGAACCATGTAACCCGGTTGTCCAGCCAATGATCTCGTGCACAGGTAGGCTCCGCTGTTTCACTGTTGTGTACGGCGGCTGTCAGGCAGCGTAGCGGTTGCCATGCCAATGATGTCATCGCGTACTGACAAGCGCCGTACGTCAGGGAGAAGGGGGGGGTGAGGAAGATGGTGCTGTGTGTCTCTATACAGAGCTTTCATAGCAACACCCGGCATGCTTTGCTGGAGAGCTCTAGCTTAATGTTACTCTAATTACACTACTGCCAGCACAGTAATGGCTATGCAAGTAGCAATGTGCACACTGTTACACATTCTTATACAGAGGATCTAATACAATGCAGAATATGTGACAGATGGATATATTATATTATTATAGGGAACATGGGAATCCATACAATGGTTTGGAAGTATTACTGAAGTAATGTAGGACTCCAATGGGTCTGCAAATGTATGTATTACAGAGATACACTACTAGGGTTACCACCTTTTCGTCTTAAGATTCCCGGACACAAACCCCCACCCCCCTTAAAAAAAACCTAGGAAATGACACATTTATTTTTGCCACTAAATTACTATTTTGGGGATCAGTTTCCTGCACATCCCCCCCCCCCTTGTGATCAGTGCTATTTCTCAGACAGTATTGTGCTGTCCCTCCTGGTGCTTTAGAGTCTACATAATCCAGGGACAGTCAGATTCTACAAATGAAAGTGAACTACTTAGTCAGGGACAGCAGTACTCTCATTTCTACTGTGTCTAGACTGAATAATGTAAAGAAAACTTCATAATAATATCAATGCGATTGGTAGACTCAGTAGAAATGAGAGTACTGCTGTCCCTGACTAACTAAGTAGTTCACTTTCATTTGTAGAATCTGACTTTCCCTGGATTATTTGTAGACACAGACAGTGCCAGCCAACAGCAAATAATTTAGTGTATAGTACAGAAATTAAATATATAGAATAAAAAAAAACATTCACCAGTGCCACACCAGTCCAGGACTCCAGCAGCCTCCTCCAGCCAATGGTCAGGGAATGGTCAGGGAGCGAACTAGTGCAGCGTGCGGTGCAGTGACTGTCACTGATGAATTTGTCTGGGCGCCGGCGGGATAGTGATGTTTCCTCGCCTTGTATACACAAAGCCAGGGCAGTCTGAGAGTCAGGCGGAAGTGATGTAATATGAAAGTGCTCTATTCCCGGACAAGGCATAGTCCGAGAACGGCACTGCTCCAGACTCCGGGCGCCCAATGCGATTCCCGGATTGCCCGGAGCAAACCCGGACGGGTGGCAACCCTATACACTACCCACCTGAATCCATTTCTACTGGCTTGTATTACATGTAGCCCGACATGAGACATTCCACTAGGTGATAAAAGGATATAGTGATTTTTCTAGTTAATTTACTTTTACAATCACCTGGTATTCATTTATTAATAAATGTACGTCATAAGGTTATTGGAATGGTTGATTGGAAGATAAGGGTCTAAATGTACTAAGCAGAGAGATTGAAATGTGGGGATGTTGTCCATAGCAACCAATCAGATTTGAGCTCACATTCTCCACGGTGCGAAATAAAATGAGTTTGAACCTGATTGGTTGCTATGGACAACATCCTCACAAGCTTAGTAAATTTAGTAAATACTGTTGTACTAGATGATAGGGCCCATGTAGGGGATTTTAAATCTGTATAGGGATAGGAGTTATCTCTACCGTGTTTCCCCGATAATAAGATGCTGTCCTTTTTTTTTGGTCCAAAAAACACCATAGGGCTTATTTTCAGGGTAGGTCTTATTTTAATTAGCATTGACAGTTTTGCTTTTATCCCCATCATGCCCCCCAGTCCTGCCTTTATTCCCATCATTCCCCTCACTCGTGTTTTTGTGGAACTGGAAACTGGAAAATTCACTAGGGCTTATTTTGGATGGTTTGACAAAAATTAGGGTAGGGCTTATTTTACAGATAGGGCTTATTATCGGGGAAACACAGTATGTTCCAGATGGGGACACCCAGTCTGTGGAAATATCTGGACCCAATAGCTATTGCGTAACCTGAAGTACAAGGTCCCAGCACCTGGAGAGGCCTGAGCTGCCCCACCAAATGGGTGAGATAAGGAGCCTACGGCTGAGTACACACCTCCAACATTGGGGCAACTCACAGAATGCGAGTGCAACATTTAGGGGGTTCTATACTAGTGATTCTGTATCTTAAGCAGGGTTTCTTCTTTACCACATAGATTATATGTTATTCTTTTGGTACTTGCAAAAGATGTCGGGGTAGCGGGGAAGAAACTGTTTCTATACCTTAGCTGTGTGGCATCTGGTTGTAGCCAGGATAAGCAAGGTTTGTTTACAAGGTTGTTTCGTGGCTTGTGGGTAACAGGAGAATTAGGTCCAGGGATCCTTGACCACTGGGGAGGGAGATGTGGGAGGTGAGGAGCTTTGTGAACAGGCCAGGTCGTCCCCACCTGGTTCTTGCAGCTTTATCAGTAGGGGGTAGGTGTGCGAGTGACATAAATGGTTTACTTGCTGAAGTCCTCTCTTCCTATTTATCTTGTGCAGTGCCAGCCTGACTGATGACCCTGGGGGAGAAACAAATAGTTAATTTACATGGGAGGACCCCCCAGAACCACTAATTATGAAATTACATGTACAGCCAGCATAGTGCTTCTGTCCCAGTAGTTTCAGTGAATGAGCAACGAAGAATGAGGCTGCGGTCTAAATTTACTAAGCAGGGAGATTGAAAAGTGGGGATGTTGCCCATAGAAACCAATCAGATACAAGCTCTCAGTTTCATTTCACATACTGAAGAATATGAGCTTGAATCTGGTTGCTATGGGCAACATCAACATATACATATATATATATATATATATATATATAAATTTTCGTTTTGTCTTTTGTTCTCAGTCCAAAGATTAATGACAGTAATGCTTTTTTGCATTCATTGAGGGCTAAAACTATATGAAAGGAATCATTTGGTACCCAGCATCTGTTCTGTTTCTATGAAATGGCGACGTACGTTACAGAAAAATAAAGGTGACTTTGTTTGCTGGTTAGCATATCTTATCAGGAAATCTAACATTTGGAACACATCATAAGAACATAGCTGCAAATAGATCCTAGCTGCAAATAATAGTGTGTCACTGTCAATTTTGCTTTCTTACTTTTGCTTCCCCTCACTTCATCTGATTTTAATAATCCCTGTCAAGCCACAAACAGTCTACATTACTCTCCTGACACAGGGGCTTTCAAGAAGACAAAATCTCAACATTCATTTAGCCACTACAAAAGAAAGCTGTCCAGCTGGACAAATATTATTTCCACACTTGACAATCTCTACCGCTAAGTATGTCTTTTAATTTTAAATCAAGCTGCCAAGAGGTTGATATGAGATTCTTTTTCTCTACAGATCGATTTGCAAGATTAACAGAGCAACAACTGTAATTGTAGTAGACAACCCCAATATTTATATATCAATTGCAACAAAACATCACACCCTGCATGTATTCTATGGGTCTAGAGCCGACACAGGCGAGCTGCAGCACTCTAGAGGTTATAAAGTTTCAGCATGCGCTCATAGCGTAGGTATAGCTTTTACCTTGCAGGGCATGATGGGATTAGTCTATGGCAAGTCTACTCTACGTTATGCAAATGGCTAGTCTACATTATTCAGAAGTATTTTTATTTCAAGTAACTTTGATTCACCATTAATGATTCTCAGCCTAGACATAAACCAATATTAACAGAACGAGCATTATTTGCACTGAGCACTCCAACAAGGAATACATCTTATCTCTAAAAGGATTTCTTTAAAAGCTTTATTCTAATTTTACCTTTTCTATCCACAATGTCGTCTTCAAAGTGAACTTTCTAGCACAGTTCACAGTTTCACATAAATCACTTTAAAAGTAATTGATTTTTCTGATGAACTTGACAGTAGTTGAATAATTAGTACTTTATTTAAAGCTTGCACATGTCAATCAAAATACTTTACATTTGTAAAAAACATGAAACTATTAACTCCTTCAGCTGCCTTCTAACAACACTATTATTGAGATTAACATTCATGCCTATTTTCCAGATTAACATTCATACTTATTATTGATTCATATACTGGAAATGCTATTTTGTTTGTGATAAATCGTGTGGCGCTGTGTTTCAATCAGAATGATACTGCAATGTAGATGAAGGCACATGTTACAGACTAGGTGACTTATGTTCTAGGAAAGATCTAAAGGTATATATTTACCATTGATTGTATGTCAGCTAAATCTGCTGAATGCGATTCTTTGCTTCTCTGGTTTTAAAACATTGGTGAATGTATAATATTAGATACTCAGCATTCAGGAAAACAATATAAATTGTCACTTGTCCATGTTGACTTGGTTGGTAGACTTATAAACAGAATTCCTCACTAATGTACCGTAGTCTGGAGTTCTTGACAATACGGGAATGTGCATCTATGAAATTTGTAGTGCCTTTGATCATCAAGTGATGCTTTCCCTCTCCATACCTATCTATATTTTATATGAATGATCTGGTTCAGAAGCCAACATTTCTGTTCTTTACTTGTCAGTCATCAAGCAGTAAATAGTCAGCACGGATGGCCCAGTGGAGTTTAACCTCCGGGTGCTCCGCTTTCCTGCCACATCCCGAAAACATACTGCTAGGTTAATTGGCAGCTGTCTAAATTGTCCTAGTGTATGTGTAATTGCATCTTTGTATCAATTCCCCATATTGCAAGTTTGCGGGCAGGGCAGGTGCTGTGGACATTTTGTAGCACCTAATAAATAAGCATTATTATTATTATTATTAATAATAATAATAATTTGTGCAAAAGTTTTGATGATTTGTCTAATTGACTTTGATAATTTTTACTTTATTGAGGTGCATTTCATCAATTTGATTAGTTAGGTTTGTCCACCATTTAGTTGCCCACTTTTCTTCTGTGACTTCATTCAACCATGGTCACTTCACTTCTGTTTACAAAAGGCTTCCAGAGTGGATCGATGTCCTTAGGATCCTGGTTCTCTCGCTGGAAGCCTTTAGATGCTGAGGCAGAACAATCATACAGCAAGGTCTGGGTTCAGCCCTTACTTTCCATCCCATTTTAAGTGGCGATAATGCAAAAAAAAGTCCCCTGTGTGTGTGATGATAGCTGTCTCCCATTGTGCACACATGACACTGGAACTGTACCGTGGACCCACTGTGCTCAGGACATTACAATATTTTTTAACATAAGCCTGTTTTTTTTAATTCTTTATTTTTCTTTTTATATACATTTCACTAATAGAATCCTGTCCCAGCATTAAAATAGATAGCTATTAAACAAAGGTTGGCTATGACAACCATTGGTAAAATTAGGGTGTATCGGGCACAGGAATGTGTGGTGCAGAGTCTCTGGTAGACGAGGGGGTCTCAGATGACACCCCCCCAATCCAGGACAGCAAGTTTATACTCCCATAGGTTTTGAAATTATAATTAAAGGGAGGAGGGAACAAATAAGGGGTACAGGGAGCAGAGTCATTTTACATTTTTAACTCTGAGTTTATATATTCTGATAATAAGCAGTTGGAAAAATTGTATTGACAGGTGTAAAATAAATCATATGAAAGCCTAATAATGGAACCCACTAATGCAAAAAATCTTGAAATCCTAATATGGAGTATTAGATCTGCACTCCAGTTTTAAACTGTTGTTGATATTTCCATCTTTCCATTAATTATTCATATTTTATTATCTATCGTGACACATAGATGGAGGTGACAGATCGAGTTGTACAGTTGACGGGATTCAGGGATACAGAGAGAGAAGAACTGATCACGCTGATCTGCAAACTTCCCTGTAAATACATAGATTCTGAGGTGAGAGAATATAAATATTAAACGTGTACTTTCTTCAAATGAAACAATGATTTGGAAGTAATCTCTGATGTTGCACTGAAATTTCTTCTAACCTCATACTTCCTGCAGAATGATTAAACTGTTGCTAACTACTAATGTAATTGTTTGGTTTTCAGAAGTATGAACACTGCACACATCTAATTGCGGAAAAGCCTTGCAGAAGTGAGAAGTGGCTAGCAGCTTGTGCAGCAGGTTTGTGTTAAACACTGCAGTGTAAACAACCTGTCTGTCTTTGTGTACACAATCCTAAAATGTATATGTTTAATAATCCAATACCCATAATTATATTTATATATATATATATATATATATATATATATAATACCCATATTGGTAATCCCATAGCACCAGTCATAATTTCTCCATCGTAAACATTTGCAATATTTTCATGGTTTCATGGTTACGATGGAGCTTTACCAAGAAAGCATGTGATGGTCAAATGACACGCTTTCCAACAGTAATTCTCAATTTTGTACCAAAGCTTTATTTATTTACATTTTTGTTTTTAGATTACATTTTTTTACATAGTTTACTTATGCCTGTTTCTGCCTCTGTTTGGCTTTGATCTTGGTCTAAATTTAAGCGGTGAGATTGAAAAGTGGGGATGTTGCCCATAGCAACCAATCAGCCTCAAGCTCTCGGTTTCATTTTACACACTGAAGAATGTGATCTTGAATATGATTGGTTGCTACGGGCAACATCCTCACTTTTCAATCTCACCGCTTAGTAAATTTAGGCCGTAGTGTTTTTTTACACTCTAAAGTAAAAGGCAAATATTCAAGAAAACATGTGGAATAATATGGAAAATAATAAGGCTTAGGGGAGTGTGTTGGCAATTCCTTGTTATTCTTTTATACCCACAATCTCTTTCTGGCTCATAATCCATTTCTTTCCAGGAAAGTGGGTGCTGACTAAAGAGTATGTCATTAACAGTGCAGCCAGTGGCAGATGGCTTGATGAAACAACTTTTGAATGGGGATATAAAATGGAGAGTGACTCCCATTATTTATCTTCACTACAATCCGCACCAAAGCGATGGAGAGAACACCTGACACACACTGGTGCTGCAGGGGCCTTCAGCAGATGGAAAGTGACCCTGCTCATTGACAATGCTGATAAAGAACGGGAGGCTTTTTTAAGGTAACATTGGCTGCTTTTCTGTGTATTAAAGACCACTTCAACTCACTTGTTATGCAGGTTGAATTTTGGGCTATGAGGTAATTGTATTATATGTTTATTTTACAAATAAGGTGAATGCAATTTCTAATAGCCCTGGTTTTTGGTCGTGACTTGCTTCATCAGGTGACTCAAGTAACTATATTGTATATAGAGGACTGGATCACTATAAAAGTTTCTAGTTTGGATCTTTTCTTTCCTTAAATATAAGGATGTTGAATTGGTGAAATCAGTTGTAATAGTTCCTTGCCAATATGGAGAAGAACAAGCTTTATTCACCAGACCCAGTTAGTTTGGCCAACATCTTGCAACCAGACAGATTGGAAATTCATTAGTGCAGGGTTAGTAAAGAAGGCTCTAGTAAAAACGTCCAGGGTCTCTTAGTAAGGATCTTTGAGGTAGTGGGCCTTCAATTTGAAGAGACCAGTGGAAAGTTTGATTAGAGAAATAAAATTCAGTTTTAAAGTGTTGTGTATTCTATATGTTATTGATGTTGCGTATTCTATATGTTATGAAATTAAAAATCATATATCATAATTTTATAACTGAAAAATTATGGTATATGATTACATGATTTTCTTGAGCATGTGTAGTCCAACCTCTCGAGTACATAGGGCTTGTACACAAATGGAGCAGCCATTCGTTATTCTCTACTTGCCTTCCAACCAGCTGCTATATAGTAAATAGCTGTTATGAGGATAGTGATTAGCTGTCATTTAATGTTATTTAAAGTAAAGTCCACTCCTTTATGGGCAATCTCTGCCCATGTTTGTTTAAACCACACCTCTTCTCAGAAGGCCCACACCTTTTTGGCCTGCAAATAAAGACCTAAATTTGGATGTGAGACACCCTTTCAAGGCACTCATAAGATAAAATAATGACCCATCTTTTACGTTTTTGTGTCAAAATAGCGTATTAACTATTTAGCAGAAATACAGAAATACTTCAGGTTTTCATGTAATCTTCTGTAACTTCTATACAAGAAGTAAAATTGTGCTTTTGAGTAACACTAGCAATGTTCCATCACGTCAAAATAAACATTCCGTGGCACCCCAATGAGGCGCACAGTTTGGGAACCACTGTTTTAATGGTATTGCTTGTGTAACTTGTTTTATTTCCTTGCAGAGTTCTTACAGCTGGAAATGCAGTTCTGTGCAGTCCAGACAATTCAGATGAAGGGATTACTCATGTTTTTACAAACAACAACATATTATTGCAAGATAACAGAACAAGAAGTTGTAAAACACCGTATTACTCTGTGTTGTACCTGGGAAAATATCTTTTAGAGGTAGGTTGTAGCCAAACATTTTGTATGGGATGACTGCTCATCTTTACACTCACTCACAGCTTATCTGCTGCTTCAGGCATCCATTGTTTCCCAATACCCAGCCCCTTAACTCATTTTAAAATATAATTATTTTATTTATTAACAGGTTTTTATATGGCGGCATCATTTACGTAGCACTTTACAGTTTTAACAGACAGAATAGGTGGGGAAGTGGACCCTGTCCGCAAGCTTACACTAGCAATTTAATGTGTGGGATAGTGAGTTAATTACACACCCACAGTAATGTCCTCGTCAACTGAAATATATAATTTTCATTATAACGCTTTAACTCCAGGTCTATCCGTACACTTTACGTGTGGTCACCAATTAGTGAAGCATATTCTTTTTTGCTTATAACAGTATGTAACACCTATAGTGTATGTCTAGGATTTGTTTTGTGTGTGTGTCATTCTTGTGGTTGCGAGTTACAAAATTATATAGATGTTCCAATCTAAGAAAATGACTCCTTTTATTGTAGATGATTTTATTCATTTTAATCTGTTGCAATTTTTTTTCTAGTTTTAATTTCACTACTTTATTTTCATTTTATTAAAAAGCAGCATGGTGAAAAAGCCTCTTTAACCACAGGAAGTATACACGCTCGTTTTGTTAACTGCATAAAGCTTGTTTTATTTCATTATAATTTTAGAGATAAAAATGTGTGGGGTTTTTTTTTTTTTCTTTACTTACGTTACAAAGCGAGGTCTTACAGCCAATATCTGTGAGCTATAGCCATGCTTCTGAAACCTAAACTCAGGGAACCCTAACATTGCATGTTTTCCAGGACTCTGTTGATTCCTGACTGACAAGATATTTTAGAAAACCTATTTTTTGTTACAATTGGTTTGGGTTTTTGCAAAATGAAATGGCAATAAGATTGTAGATGTTACAGTTAATGTGCAGAAACTGTTAATGTGCACATTAACTAGGGCCAGCAGTTAACGTGAGGAAATTGGTTTCATATTGCTTGCATTTCTCACATTACCTAGTTATTGTGCACATTACCTACCAGGCCCTAGTTAAAGTGTGAAAAAACTTTAAAAAAAATGTAAAAAACAAAAAACCAACCAAACAGACCGATTCGATTACCTTCGCTTCACTTATGCAGGATACTGTACATTAACTGCATGTCACTTATACGGGAGCAGCAGGAGGAGTAAACTGCGAAGCATGTTCACTGTGCTTCACTTCATTTATACGGGAGCAGCAGGAGCAGGATACTGTGCGAAGCGCGTCCACTGTGCTCCACTTATACGGGAGCAGCAGGAGCAGGATACTGTGCGAAGTGCGTTTACTGTGCTTCACTTATACGGGAGCAGCAGGAGCAGGATACTGTGCGAAGCGCGTTCACTGTGCTTCACTTATACGGGAGCAGCAGGAGCAGGATACTGTGCGAAGCATGTTCGCTGTGCTTC
>JABWIB010000646.1:57284-69324 GCA_016617825.1 Platyplectrum ornatum | reverse complement strand
ACATGGGTCTGGGTGTCACGGCGCTGTGCAGCGCTATAACTTATAGCGCTGCACAGCGCCGTGACACCCAGACCCGGCGGCACACCACGGTGCTTCAGACGGCACACTGGAGTGCCGCGGAACAGCGGTTGGGAACCGCTGCTCTATAGTGTAAATTTATATAACATATGTACCCAGTGGGGTCTTTGGAAGATTTGTATAATTCCTTGATCGGGTCCCAAATTATTAAAAAAAAAAAAAAAAAAAAAGTACATGTATAGAAAAGGAAAGTCACCCCACTAGTGCACTTTTGCATTATAACCTTGTACCACATTTCTATGTCTTGTTCAGCCATAATTATTAGAATTTGAGTCTGCTGGTCATACCTGTGTGATCATCTTTGCACATACATAGCATGTGCTAAATGCATATGTGATGTACAGGGAATCTCCTGTGATCAACCTGGATCTTGCCTGCAGTATGCACGATTCAGCACTGCAATGTGCGACCGCAGGGAGCACCCCTTTCCCATAAGTGTATGGCCAGCATTAAAATATTCATCAAATTTTTTATTTCAAAGGTAAATGAAAATGTCTTTGGCATCGTCCACTTCTGAGTGGGGAAATGTAATAAGAGGTAGCCGCAGTAATTCTGTAGTAATTCAGTGCAGCTGCTTTGATTTATTTTTATGCTGTTCACCAAAACATTTAATGCTTTCAGGTGAAAAATGTTGAAATTGGCCGCGCGAGTTTGAACAGAATTGAAGAATTGATTGAAGGCCAGTTCTTCACAGAAGCGTACGGGGAGATGGAGCACTTCCCTTCCGCTGTCTTTCCTCAGAAGTTTTTCATATTGCTACTAAAACACTTCTTGCAGGTAAAGGGCTTTCTGTGCTAATCTTTGCTAATGTTTATTTGTTTAGCATAAGGTAGTTTAGAGCACCTTAATGGGAATGCCTTATATTTTAATCCAAAATAGTATAATATTCCTTTTTAATTTACTGGAAATGTCGCCCCATTTGCACCAAATAATTCAAGCAGGTATACGTTAGTTCAAGTGGAATTTTACAAAAATGAAGTATATTTTGGTTACTGAGATTGCTACATGAATAAATAACTTGGCACATTCTGCATCTGTCCAGATTGCCCCAGATCTCAGCCTCTTGCATTCCCCACTGTTCCTGAATTCCCTTCTGCTTCTAGCTCTGTCCTGTGTCCTGATCTGTCCCTTCTCCGGATCCACTCCTCAGCTTTCCCACTGCTCCTGATCCTTGTTTCATATGATACACATTGTTTCTTTAATTGGTGTTTTTATTTTATTCTATATTTTTTTTTAACAGGGAAATGTAGATATCAACTATTATGGTCGTTTTTTTGGTATATTTTGCAACCTCCTGCATCATCATCCTCCATGGGAGTCTAATTATATGATGCAGTACTACTTTAATGTTCTTCAATGTCCTATTTGCAAGAAGGGAACATGGTCTTTTATTGAATGTATTATAAGGTAACCATCATTTAAGCAATTCTTCCTTTTGGTAATAAGAAAATATGGATACAAAAATGTTTAGAATTATGATTTATTAACTTTTTCTGTAAGTCGCCACACTATCGTAAGTGCTGTACATTAGGAAATACAGTACACAACAGAACATGNTGGTAAGTAGAGTGCAAGGTGCAGTACAAAAACAGTGCAAAAATAAGTACAGACAGAAATGAAGTACAATGCATGGTTACACTAGCATTAAAATAGCCGTATGATGAAGTAAGAGAGTGAAGATGTTGATGAAGAAAAGCTGGCATAGGGGGGGGGGGGACGATGCCTGGTTAGAGTGCGATGACAGGAGGGAGGGGTGTGATTTAACATGCTAAGTGGTAGAGGGTGTATGGTTGTGGTGAGTAGCACTGTGGTTAGTTTCTCATATATCTTCTGAGTTTTTACCTTTTGCTACAATCTGCTAAAAGTCCACAGCCCAGCCTATCCCCATCATCGGAGGCTCCCCTTTAGACTCCACACCTGGATACTTACATCCATAAAAATAACTGTATTTGACAGAAACTAATGCTCCTTATAATTTATACAGAACTTTGACCAAGTGTACAGCACAGGGCAGTCAATGACGGATGGGAAGGTTTATACAGCTTTGCTATGCAAGTGATAAAGTTTGGTACTTTGCAAGTTCTTTTAAATGAGGAAATGCATCATTACAGCAGATAGCTTCTTAGACATGGCTCAGAGAATAGTGTAGTATCATAAGACTACTTTAATGTTGTACAATGTCACAGACTGATTCTACTGTAAATGTGTCTGTGTAGTTTGCCGTTATCATGGTGCCTTCATTCTGTTTTCAGGTGTTTTCTCGAGGACAGGCTTTGCTTATGTCATGAAACAATAGATCTGGAAATTGATTCAAATAAAAGACGAAAAATTGTTGCCACCATTCTCAAGTTTGTGGCCAGTGTGATGCAGGAAGAAGCCAAAGCGCTGAGCAGAAAGTGAGGTTTCATTTCTTATGGTTTAACATGACTAAAATATGTTTCTTCTTTATGAACAAAGTTAAATTCTGTCTTCAGTCTTCACAAGATTGAATTAATATTAGATTTTAATTTAATATCTACTGAAAAGTAAATTTTCCCTCTTCGCTCTGCATATATTAATTTTATTGTGACTTTTGTTTAACTCATACAATGTATAAACAGAGAGTGCTTTAATGCTAGTCAACCATTATAAGGAAGGAATCGGACTTGCCAAACCATCTGTACTCTAGGGACACTGTTGGTGGGGGAATTAGAAATGCTGTGCTGGAATCTTTAATAGTATTTTGCCAATGTAGATAAAAAACATGTTGTGCGCTAAATAAGTTGATCCCAATAGTTCATTAAATTGTAAATATATTTTCACAAGTGTTTTGTGCTGTAACCTGACTTTCTAGATCTGTACGAGACGTCGCACATTTCCTCAGTTGACTTTTTTGCTTGTATGATACATACTGATACATGCTGATTAAAAAAAGCTATTGTATGTTGTCTATATATATCAATGCATGGAAAGTGTTCCATTTGTATTGGCACACATTATTTGGAAGTGAAACAAAACAATATTTAAGGATTCATTGACCAAACTCATCTTCCTGATTTTTGTGTTTCTTTTCTCTCACTTTAGACTTTGCGAATGTCCAGATTCTTCAACTAAAACTTTGCTTCCTTCCTTTATTGTTGGCATCTTTTGGCCGGAAACCAGGACTATGGTCTTCTTAACCAAGAATATGTGTGTCTTGACAGATCTTGTGATAAAGTGCTATAAAAAGATGAGTTGCAGAGATGGTGTAAGTAATCTAATCATGTTATTATACATTTTCACTTGTATAGAAGCTAGTTTCAAATGGTTTTCTGATTGCTAAAGGGTAAAAAAGAAATGTGATTAGAAGTTTCTATATATTCTCATTCAGTTACCCACAAAGAATCATGTCATTTACCCCTGTTTAGGTAGGCAAGTTTAAACTGTAAAAACAGAATTTGAGTTCAGGGGTTTCCAAGCTCAAATCTAATGTACAAATTACTCCTAAAGCCTCTTACATTGTTTAGGTCTGAACTTACCCTTAATAAAAGTTGTAATTGCAGGACTGGATAGTATATACATGTTCAGTTTTTTCCTCCTTTATGGCTTTGTTAGTACGTAGACATAATATGCGCAGCCAATGGAATGGTTTCTATTGTGGAAGTTTTAATTTAGGTTGCACAGGCATGAGACCCTATCATGACAAAATGTTTACAAATAGCTTTAATGGTAAGCAGATTTCTTTCTCTTTTGGGTGCAGCTGAGTATCATTTACTGTGTGTTTTACTCCATTACGTTTTAATAGTGGTCAAGGGTTTTTTTTTTTTTTGTTTCTTTTGGTGAGTTGACTTTTTTGTTCTATAGGTATTCTTCCAAGAAATAAGCGCCAGCTTGAATGGGATGCTTGCTGCTGTTGTGGAATATTGGATACTGCTTGGCTTTTATCTGAACAAAAATTTACTTCAACAAGTGGCCAGAGATTTTGTATTCTACGTATGTGTTTCGTGTTCAGGTTAGTGTAATGTTATAGCTGAAATTCTGTTAAAAAAAAACAACAAAAATAGAAATGTGTCAGCTAATTGATAAATAACTGGTAAAAGTTACCACTCACCATTACAATGTTCTTTGATTTCTTCTAAGATATCCTTTCTCTGTTTCTAAACCTAGAGTTACTGGTCTGTGGTCGCATTTTGCCAATCCTAGTTACAGCGATGTGTAAATGCAGTTGCATTACTTCAGTTATGTGTTTTCTAACCTGTTCCCTACATTCTTTTATATGTGGAATATTGTTATTTAATTATGTGTAACTAGAAATGGTGGACTTCAGCATAGGGATTACAGGACCTTATGTAGATAATGATTGTTCAAGTAAATGCTGCCAGGTGCAGTTCAAGGAAATAACAAATTACCTGTTAATATAGTTCCACCACTATATCCTGGCAGCTTATATTTTTCTCTTTTGTGTATGTGTGTGTGTATGTATGTGTGTGTGTGTATATATATATATATATATATATATATATATATATATATATATATATATATATATATAACATGATTAATCTAAGTTTTTCCAAAATAGTGAAAGAGTGAAAGATTTTAAGTAACTACTAAGTCGTCCATTCTTCTTTGCTTTGTTGCAGAACTCACAATGCTAGAGAAAAAACAGTTCATTTGTTGTATAGCCTCAAGCTGGCTTCAGATGTTTATTGCAGAGGCCATGTTTACAAACCATTATATAGAAAGCAATATTAAAATGTCACCTGAACCATTGTCTTTACATAAACTGGTGAGTACTATTATATTCTTACTTAGTCTTCTGAACGAAATAAGAAACTTAATCCAAACATGAACATTGAAGAATTTACAAATAGTGAACATTAGAAGGATTTGAACAGGAAATAAATTCTAGAATTGTGCTTTGTTAATGCAATATTTCATCAGCAGCATTTAAAGCAAATTGTATTTATGTTTCTATAGAATCTGGCAAATACATATACCGGTAGTGGTTGTGGAATTATTGTGTTGTATTCTCTGGTTTGCATTATGCCTGTACTGGTCACCCTTTTGATGTGGCAGCTGTAGCGCTGTACCCCTAGAAGAAACACTATATGATATGGCTAATTTACCCTCCAAACTTTTGCTGATTAAATCTGGTGACTTTTTGTAGTAATTTTCTGTCACTGTACATCAATTAGGAAAAAAACAACTATATTCCAAAGGTTTCTGCCCTGATTGAAAGATCGCAGGGACAGGTCCAGATTTACTTTTTCATGACTAAAGCTGGCCATACACTATAAGATTTAACATTTTTCAATCAAAATATTTTTCAAGAGTGGGTAAAACCATGTTTAATTGCAGGGGGGTAAAATGAATGTCAGTGTTTGTATGTAGGGAGAATACTTTCTTTTTGCATGTTGCACACAGATACTGACCAGTGTTACTGTTACACTGTTATTACACTTGTGCTGGAAACATCATCTGTCACCTGTAATACTGATAGCAACTAATTCAATTTACCTCCCCTGCAATTCAACATGGTTTTACCCACTCTTGAAAAATATTTCGATTGGAACATTTTATCTTACCGTGTGTACCTAGCTTTACACTCTCGTGGGCAAAACCATGTTGAATTGCAGGGGAGGTAAATGTAATTAATTGCAATCGGTATTACAGGTGAGAGATGATGTTTCCAGCACAAGTGTAATAACAGTGTAACAGTAACGCTGGTCAGTATCTGTGTGCAACATGCAAAAAGAAAGTATTCTCCCTACATGCACACACTAACATTCATGTTACCTCCCCTGCAATTCAACATGGTTTTGCCCGTGAGTGTGAAAATCTGAATCTGGTCCACTGACACTAAAACATTTTTTCACAGCTTTTTTGTCTTTTAGTGTGTTTCAAACATCTTTTCTTACTGAACTTTTGGGTTTTAGATTATTTTTTTCTGTGCAGATGTCCTTACACTTATGTGTGACACACTCAGGTCTTAAGCAGACCATACACTGTACGAAAAATAGTTCGATTCAATGGTTTCATCGAATTTGAACGATTCTGCGGTTTTCAGCTGCTTTCCTATCGTTAAAGTGAAATGCCCATACATTAGTCAACTATCATATGAAAATGGAGATTTTAAGTCCCTCCCACCAAATTTTCAGTCTGAAACTTGTGCGATAAAAAAATTGTACAGCAACATACACTATAACTGGATCGTTCGATAAACATGTTCGTAATGTGTAAATTACTTATCATACATTGTGTGAAAATATTGCAACATACCATACACTATACGCTGTTGACCACGATAACGATTTAAGATTAAGCAGACCTAAAAAGAAAAACATCGTACCAAACAACGTTTCCTACGATTTCAGATCGTTCGTTAACTACATCGGTGCCATACACTGTAACGAGGAATCGTACGATCTTGAAAAATTGCCAAATTGGTACGATTTTTAGTCCAGTGTATGGTCACCTTTAGCGATGGGCCAGGGCCCTGATTTATTGCACACTACTCACTCATATAAAATAAATAGGTGCGTCCCTCACTGGCCTGATCTGACATTAAGTGACATTATTTATAAAATCTGCAGTCAAAGTATTGAGCTGGGAACCCACCTATGCCTTCCTACTAATATGTAATGACCATTTCAAATTATCATCATGACACCTTTTATCATTAAAAATGATCATTGTGTTTGTCTATTCTTTTATATTTGTTTCAAACTCCGCTGCATGTTTTGAATATTAATTATAATAATGAAAAACAATACCTTGTGTAGAAATTGTTAATGTAATTAAATAGCAACTCTCCAACTGGGTCATTGGCCTTTTAGCCAAAATTAAGGTGACAGATGAGTGCTTTAGGCTTGTCACTCAGCAGGCTGCATGGAGCTCTTTTAATGCCCTGTGGGTTTCGCTGGCTTATGTTCTATTGTACCGTGCGCCCATTATATGGAGCTTTTTCCTGTGTCTCCAAGTACTCCCTGGTGTCAACTAAAAAGTACGTTTCAGGCAGTTCTAGGTGTATAAATGAATACTTAATGCCATAATTGCTTTTTGATATGTATGGAACTGCCTTCCTTGGGCTAGCTGTACAGTAAATAAAGAATAAATAAAAATAAACTATTTTATATTCTAAAACATTTGTCTTTAATCCGTCTGCCATCAGATTTATACGTACATCCCGTCTTCATGGAAAATGGGAGCATGTGGCACTGACGAAGGCCAGAAATTGGGAGGAAAAAGGAAAATAGGGCAGCGGCCTTGCCTGCAGTCTCAGAGGGCTTTACTGATGCTAAATGGTGAAAATCAAAACCAAGGCGATGTGCTGCTTGATCTGCCGTAAGTAATACCTATAACATCACCATTTCTCTGCTGTGGGGGACAGCTCCTGACCTGACACATATCGTGAACTTTGTGCGACCTTTGTTGTTGTGTGGAAATGAATCTGACTGTCAGAAAGCCTTTTTGTGTTTAACCTACAACACGTCTTAAGTGCTCTCTGATGAATTACTCCGGAAGAGCCTGCAGATCTAGTGAGGGCGAGAGACGGCGTACACTCGCAGCAGCTCCCTCTGCCAAATGATTACACACATACACATATATAATNTATATTTATACTTCATTTACATTCATCAACTATATTAAAATTCGCATGAAGGAAACTATTTAGACCTTGGGCCCACAGAATGTCATTCTGCTTCTATATAAATAATGAATGCTATGTAGCGTACATAGTGTTACAAGTGTTTTATACTTTTCTAATTGTTTTGTAATAAGAATACAGCCATTTGTTTATTTAGATGTCTGGTTAAGGAGAATCTATGTGCTTTGAGTTGAATGGCTGCAGCTGTGTGTAACATATTGGCATTCTTACCTGTTAGAGATCCCCAGACATCACGTGTAATAGAATCGGTAATTACACAGGAGACGGGCTGTGAGGTGGTGTCATGGTTTACAGGTGTGCATCTATTGACATGTAAAAATTATACACCGGAAAAAGAATATTATTGATACTTCCCAGGATGTGTCACCTGTCTCAGTACCCTGGATGACCCCAAACTGATATCCATGTCTGCAGGTGTCTCTTTGTGTGGGAACAATCCCAGAAAAAATGCATGCTGCTTTTATTAGTGATGAATATGTCTCAGTCCAGTTTATATGGTCAGCATTATGTTACTTATTTGAAAGCATAATCTCTAAGCATTTACTTTAATTGTGTAAAGAAGAATGCAGCATACACCTTTTTTTAAGCAATGAGTAGTCCTGGGTACACACTACAAAAGTAATTTTTTTGCACTTCAATCGATGTAGATTACACACTACACACACTATCATTTGTGTAATCGGANAAACCTCTGTGAGAACTAGGGGCTGATCCAGAAGGGAATCCAAATGAGGAAACGCTGCATTCCAGAAAGACTCTAAGTATTATATATTATATTGCCCCTTTATAAGGTCATGATCTGGATATAGGTGCACGTGAAAGAAATGACACCAGATGTTGTGTTCAGCATAGCACAGAAATATGCAAAGCTGGTACTAGTCCACTTTCCATGTAATTTATTTGTTTTAAGCATATGTTGCCATTACTATAATATGGTATGCAACATTGTATTATGATTATTTTTTAAAATACATGTCTCCAGCGATGTTTGTTTACATGTAATCAGTTGAAAATTGTATTGAAAGTAAATGATGTTTCCAAGTGAACAATGTTTTTGACTTTTGCTTGGTTAGGCCCTGTATTTTTAGATTGTGCACCACCCATACACTAGAAAAAATTATCTCCTGATTATAAAACAGACCAAATCAGTTTAAATCAAAAGGATATATGGGAGAGCGCTGTTTTGAATGCCTGACTGTACTCACAGGTAGAACACAAAAAGAAGCAATCACATGTATTAAAAGTAACACATCAGTTTATTCATACGGTTAATAACAAAGCACTAGAAGATAAAAATAATCTTGGTTGCACGATGTATCAAAAGAGTTCACAATAGATCATNTATATAGCAGCAGCAGAATAATAGTACGCTTACTTTGTGTGAATTATGCTATGGTCTGATTTTAACAGCACAACCTTTCTCATAGATGTGCTACGTGAGCATGGCATGCTCTCCCCTCTGGATCTGGGCTCTAGTGTCTACCCAGGTTTAGGTAATGGATAGGTGTGCTTGACAAAACAAGACAAAGGGTAGTTTGTTAATCTGTTATTGCAGTCTTTTTGCGAAAGTGCTGGATAGACAAGANATATGGGGATTGGCCGCAAGGGAGATGACTGGCTAAGAATTAAAATTGAATGTTGTTGAAAAGGCAAATAGTAATAATATACAATGTCCATAGTTTTTAACATCATATTTTACTGTAAATATAAACAAAAAAATGTATATAACTTATTTGTATTCATCAGAATTGTTTCAAAGTTAAGAAGAAAAACGGACCATGGATCAGGCTCTAGAGATCTTGTGTTGCAGCAAGTTAATGGACTTCCATCCAAATGCCAAAACAGAAAAGGTAAAGAGAGCATTCCTAAGTTAAGGCTTTGGTGGCGAGAAAAAGGTTTAGCAACATGTTCTTAGAAGTTACAAGTTACTGCTCTCCGAGAGCTACTGGATAAAGACAATAGCCAAAAACAGATATGTGGCTAGGTTCACACAGACCTGCTAAAAAAAAACAACCACCTCTCTCTCCCTGGGACTTGCATCTAGGGGCATATTTGCTATTTATTATTACGAGTGGTTGAAAATCTCGCTGAGGCTTGTCCGCAAGTTTGCTGCGTGTTTAAGCACTTTAAGTGTATTTACTAAGTCTAAGATTTGTCAGCGAGTTTAGTTAAACTCTCAGGGTATATTTACTGAGCGGTGAGATTTCAGTGAGATTGAAAAGTGGGGATGTTACCCATGGCAACCAGATTCGAGTTCACATTCTCCAGAGTGTAAAATGAAACTGAGAGCTTGAATCTGATCTTTTTAAATCTCACTGTAATCTCTCCGCTTAGTAAATATACCCTTCGCAGCATGAATGTGTAGAACTTGCCACAGTGAGAATGTGAAAAACTCGCCAGCGAGATTAGGTAGAGAACAAGGTAGAATTTGAAATACGCCTGTGAAAGGCACCTCTATTTGAATCAGCGAGATTGTGAAACTCGCTGGCGAGATATGGTTGAGACTAAATTTGCTGCTTAGTAAAATTTGTCCAACATGGAAAACCGGTTGCCAGCACGTTTATTTGGGTCGAGATTGTAATACACAATGTAGCTGCGTGTTTTAAACCTTTCAACCATTTGTAAATACTAAAACAACCTTCTCGCAGTCAAAATCTCCATGCCGCAGCGAATTTTCAAACTCGCAGCTTAGTAAATATACCCCCTAGTCTTAGATGTGTTAGTCGTTTGAACCATTGAAAAACCTTTCCCTTAAATATCTGGCATTTAAAACTACATTTTTGGTCGCTACTACTTCAGCCAGGCGCATCTTGGAACTTCAGTCATTATGGACTGAAGAGACTTTTTATGAATTTTTTAGCCAGATAAAGTAATGACAAGAACCAACCCTAAACTTTTATCCAAAGTTGTGACACCTTTTCATCTAAACCAAACAATTGTACTGCCATCTTTGTGTCCTGATCCCAAAAACGACAGACATTTCATACCTCTGGACATAATCAGTCCTAAGCAACTGTTAATTCTAATAGGAGTGAATAAATGGGGAGCTGCTTCAGTGCTAATCCACCCTGTGTCTGCTGACTGTAACTGCGTCTTTTGCAGTGTTTTGGCTCCTTGTTTTGCTGTTATTGGGATAAAAAACTAAGGCATTTTCCAGAATTAAAACACCAGTTTCTTGATATAGTGATCTACTTTATTTTAATAGTTTGTTTCAATTCTTTATCATTTATTCTGTAGTTGTGTTGTGCCAAACTGTGTATTGCCAACACAGTATGGATAAGCATAAAGATAATATATATTCTCTACTTAGAGATTGTGGTTGAAACACACGACTTTTATCACTGTTTTACCATGCTGCCCCTGTTTAGAATGAATTTCAGTGTTTTCTGCATGTGATGTACCTGTCACCTAGTTAGTTTAGTTCTCACTGAATTTGTTTGAAGTCTAGATGTTGTATGAACAAAGGCAGCAGCGTCTCGTTGGGTAACAGAGATTACAGCATATGGACTGTTTTACTCCAGGCAGTGAGCCCAGACTACATCACCCTTGGCTTTAATTAATTCTCTAATTTAAACACAAGAATTTATCACAAACTATTGGGTTTCCCTTATCTTCCACATACACAAGTTTCTAGAATAAGTGCTGTGAGGCACAGTATTCCAGAACCTGTTAAATGTTTTGTGGTTTTTGTTAGATTTGTTAATGATTCTGGGCACAATATATGACCCAATAAACACAGACTTGAGGTAAGGCCTTCTGAATTCACAGTGGGTTATATCTGGGCACAATGAACTTCCATACGAATTTAAAGCTAAATTCAACAAAATATCTGGGTAATAAACTAATTGCAGGAAAAAATTAGAGAACATTTTTAATCACATAATTAGCCCTTTGACTAGATTTTATGCTGGGATTGAGTTTCTCTTCATAGTTGACGAAATGTAAAATGAACCATAAGCAAATCTATGGAAACATAGAACTAGGAATCAAAGTTGCTTTCCAGGTGTTGTCAAACTACAAGTCACAGCATGCTTTGTCAAGTATCAACTATGCCTATGCAGTTAAAGCATGCTGGGCCGTGTCGTTTGATAACACCTGCAACCTGCACTATACCCTTCATTGGCCAAATACTATTGGACATGTTCAAGTCACACTATTGTGTGTGTTTTTGTGGTCTTCTGTTTTTTAAAGACGACTTTTAAGCTGCTTGGAAAACCAGGAAAAATAGACTATAATATTAATAAAATGATTGTACTTATTTTTTGCCTCCTTTCTATGCTGCTCATTATTCACAGCATGTCTCTATAGTCATGGCAGATTACAGAGGAGCAG
>JABWIB010000646.1:45949-56824 GCA_016617825.1 Platyplectrum ornatum | reverse complement strand
CCAGCGAGATTAGGTAGAGAACAAGGTAGAATTTGAAATACGCCTGTGAAAGGCACCTCTATTTGAATCAGCGAGATTGTGAAACTCGCTGGCGAGATATGGTTGAGACTAAATTTGCTGCTTAGTAAAATTTGTCCAACATGGAAAACCGGTTGCCAGCACGTTTATTTGGGTCGAGATTGTAATACACAATGTAGCTGCGTGTTTTAAACCTTTCAACCATTTGTAAATACTAAAACAACCTTCTCGCAGTCAAAATCTCCATGCCGCAGCGAATTTTCAAACTCGCAGCTTAGTAAATATACCCCCTAGTCTTAGATGTGTTAGTCGTTTGAACCATTGAAAAACCTTTCCCTTAAATATCTGGCATTTAAAACTACATTTTTGGTCGCTACTACTTCAGCCAGGCGCATCTTGGAACTTCAGTCATTATGGACTGAAGAGACTTTTTATGAATTTTTTAGCCAGATAAAGTAATGACAAGAACCAACCCTAAACTTTTATCCAAAGTTGTGACACCTTTTCATCTAAACCAAACAATTGTACTGCCATCTTTGTGTCCTGATCCCAAAAACGACAGACATTTCATACCTCTGGACATAATCAGTCCTAAGCAACTGTTAATTCTAATAGGAGTGAATAAATGGGGAGCTGCTTCAGTGCTAATCCACCCTGTGTCTGCTGACTGTAACTGCGTCTTTTGCAGTGTTTTGGCTCCTTGTTTTGCTGTTATTGGGATAAAAAACTAAGGCATTTTCCAGAATTAAAACACCAGTTTCTTGATATAGTGATCTACTTTATTTTAATAGTTTGTTTCAATTCTTTATCATTTATTCTGTAGTTGTGTTGTGCCAAACTGTGTATTGCCAACACAGTATGGATAAGCATAAAGATAATATATATTCTCTACTTAGAGATTGTGGTTGAAACACACGACTTTTATCACTGTTTTACCATGCTGCCCCTGTTTAGAATGAATTTCAGTGTTTTCTGCATGTGATGTACCTGTCACCTAGTTAGTTTAGTTCTCACTGAATTTGTTTGAAGTCTAGATGTTGTATGAACAAAGGCAGCAGCGTCTCGTTGGGTAACAGAGATTACAGCATATGGACTGTTTTACTCCAGGCAGTGAGCCCAGACTACATCACCCTTGGCTTTAATTAATTCTCTAATTTAAACACAAGAATTTATCACAAACTATTGGGTTTCCCTTATCTTCCACATACACAAGTTTCTAGAATAAGTGCTGTGAGGCACAGTATTCCAGAACCTGTTAAATGTTTTGTGGTTTTTGTTAGATTTGTTAATGATTCTGGGCACAATATATGACCCAATAAACACAGACTTGAGGTAAGGCCTTCTGAATTCACAGTGGGTTATATCTGGGCACAATGAACTTCCATACGAATTTAAAGCTAAATTCAACAAAATATCTGGGTAATAAACTAATTGCAGGAAAAAATTAGAGAACATTTTTAATCACATAATTAGCCCTTTGACTAGATTTTATGCTGGGATTGAGTTTCTCTTCATAGTTGACGAAATGTAAAATGAACCATAAGCAAATCTATGGAAACATAGAACTAGGAATCAAAGTTGCTTTCCAGGTGTTGTCAAACTACAAGTCACAGCATGCTTTGTCAAGTATCAACTATGCCTATGCAGTTAAAGCATGCTGGGCCGTGTCGTTTGATAACACCTGCAACCTGCACTATACCCTTCATTGGCCAAATACTATTGGACATGTTCAAGTCACACTATTGTGTGTGTTTTTGTGGTCTTCTGTTTTTTAAAGACGACTTTTAAGCTGCTTGGAAAACCAGGAAAAATAGACTATAATATTAATAAAATGATTGTACTTATTTTTTGCCTCCTTTCTATGCTGCTCATTATTCACAGCATGTCTCTATAGTCATGGCAGATTACAGAGGAGCAGCAAAGCATCTGCTAAAGGATTTGAAATTGTGAATTATCCTTTACTGTGTTGAAGCACTCGTGCTTGGCCAGAAACATTCATTTGAATTAAGCTATAAATGCTGTGTAAAAGGATGACTTGTGTAATGGAGGTTCATGAATAATTTTAAAGGAAGGGCAACTGCACACTCTAAACTTTTATGGCCTTGAAACTGAGTGTTTTTGGAGTTCACTGTTCATTTTGAGTTTTTATTGTGTCATTGAAGCTTTAAACAGTGAAAGGAGGAGGTTTAGGAGGGCTAATTCGGCAGATAAGCACTGGCCGGCAGTCTCTCGCTGCTCACTTTGCAATACATCACTAGGTTTTTGCGAGTTTGGGGTTGTTTCCCNCCCACCCCTAATTTAAAGGCGTTTTTTTTCCTTTCTGATTGCACAGCCAGTGAGTGCGGTGTTATGAAATATCTTGGCATACTGCCTGATTCTAGTTTCAAGCACTTTTCTAACGTTTCTAATTGAAATCTCACATCCATCTGTTTTGTATTTTTCCCTGCATTGTGTTTGGTAGGAGAGACTACTTTGCATAAAGCTTGCAGAACTAACAACATTAAGAANCTGAGGCTGCACCTTGATCTTCATGGAACAGACATTAATGTAAAAGGTGAGTGTGATCTGATTTGTCTTCCATATGTTTCTCTTGCGGTAAATAAAAAAAGGATCAGTCCTGATGTATTTACCTGGCAGCATTACACTGTTATGTTTATAAATGACATTCTATCTATGCCCCCTCCCTGATTACTCCCTTGATTGTTTAACACAGCGCTTGCAGCCTTTTCTTTCCTCCATGTGGGATGTGTACAGATTTCTAGCTGAATTCTCTTTTAATTGTTTCTGATTTATAACTCAGACAATGCTGGCTGGACGCCTTTGCATGAAGCCTGTAACCATGGCAGCACAGAATGTGTCCGTGAAATTTTGCAGCGCTGCCCAGAAGTGGACCTGCTCAGTCATGTGGATGGTGTGACTCCCTTACATGATGCTCTACAAAACGGACACATGGAAATTGGCAAAATGCTCCTTCAATNTGGGGGTAAGCAGACCCTGACATAGTTCTGCTGTGTTCACTGTAGTGGTTTTGTTTTGTTTTTGTTTCCTATGTTCAGTTCCCAAAAATCTCTGTAGTGTCATAATTGAATTTTGTATATAGCATACAGCAGTTTTTTATTTATCACATGGCTTATTAAAATGTATATCCTCTAAGTGTGTCTGCTTTTACCATAATATATGGAGAGAGAATAGTGAGAAACAGTAACAATATAATATGACTAATATATGACATCCAACAGAACATTCTATTTAATTAAGTACAAAGTAATGGAAGTAACTTTTCTCATTCACAATACATATTTCTAAGGTCTAGTAGCTTAAAATACAGTGTTACACAGTACCTGAGTCGTTGGTGTTGCACAGCTAATATGTGTTTTTAACACGTTTAAATCGCCACTGTGTGATCTAGTGTGACTTTCTGCAAGCTTCTCCTGCCCTCTAAAGGCCACTCTCTGATTATGTGATAGATGAAAGATCAGTGTATATGTGTGTGCTGATCTTTCTCATGCCTTGGTTTTTTTTTTTTATTGAAGTATGGTTGTCTGTCTCCTAGGTTTTTTATTTATCAACAGAGGAATACAGAGCCAATACCTGGCTGCACTTCAATCGGTCTCCATGATGCAGCCGCCAATATTAAATTAGACTTCACACCTCTGTAGGAAATGCCTCAGCAAAGTGTGCCGTTTGTGTGCTGCTGGGGAATATTCTGAGGATGGTTTTCTTGTCTTGGAGGGGGGAAAAGAGCCAATTGTGTGTTCTGTAGGTTCTTAAAACACCAGTGCTGGCAGTATGCAGGCTCCTTTCTGGCTTTGTCAGATTATCTGCTTGTTCAGAGAGCTGNATTACAAATTCAAGGTGCCTTTTTGGAGTTCTCAGGAAATGTTGCTGGTTCTGAAAGTTGGGACAGAATATTAAACTTTTAAGGAATTGTTTCTAGTTTGTTGCTGATTAGGTAATACTAAAAGTATCTGTAGACTGTATTAGTGATCGAAGGCTGCATTGTTGTTATAATCCTTATTAAAGAGAAGCTTAAAATTCNCTCTGTGATAATAATTAGGTGAATTAGACCTCATTAAATTGATCTTTTAATTATAAGTTTATTGAGGCCTATTCTATGGGAATTAATTTTGCAGTTGTGGACGTGTCTATAATACAGTATAACCTTAAAGGTAATATATTGAACATGAACCCCNCAAATCCTTTTCTGTGTCCTTCTTTCCATGTGGAGCCTGTAGTGAGGATTTGTTGTCTTTCATAATTTTTGTTGCACAGTGCCCTGTTTTTTTCATAATAGAAAGTAGTGATATGTTACCCTGTTTTTTGAAGGTTTATGAGGTTTTGTGAAGAAAATTCACATATATATTTTATATATTTATATTTTAAATATTATATATATTTTTGCTTAAGTTTTTTGGCTTTTTTTTTTTCATTAAATCTTTATTAAAGGAAATTGAATAAAATACAAATGTAGTAAGTGAAGTTATATAGCATAAGTTACAAAGAGTTACAAATGACTAAAGTGTAAGAGAGATGGAGCAGAAGGAGGAAGGGTAGGGGAGGGGTGAAAACAAAAGAAAATTGAAAAGGTGGAAGGGAGATGGAGGGGACCAACAACAAGAAGAAGGTACCAATAATACATTTTAAAAAAGAGTCAGAGGAGAGCCACCTTCCAATCCAAGCCAATAGTCACCTGTTAGAGTAGTGAAGCTGAGCAGGAACACTAGGGCACTGGGATGAGGCCGGGGATTCGCATAGGAAGTGACGTGTCCCACTCCTAGGTGCAGAGCTAGGAGGGGACCACCCTCGTGCAGCAAGGAATTCCTCCCAACAAAATCACTATCGGAGAGNAGGGTACAGTCGAATATGGGACGTCAAGGAATTTCCAAAAATTTGAGTGGTGTGGGTAAATTTTATGGAGGTGAAAGGGTAGTGGATAAGTGGAATAGCCTCCCATCAGAAGTGGTGGAAGTTAATACTACAGAACAATTTAAGCATGCTTAGGATAAATATAAGGGGATTCTGAGTCTCAAACAAAATAGCGATTTAAATTTGGGTTGGTATAGTTTTAAATACACAATGGGGCAGACTGGATGGGCCATGTGGCTCTTATCTGCCATCACTTTCTATGTTTCCTATGTGAACTGTGGATAATTAAAACCTATATAGCAATTTAAGGTGCCGTTTGGAGTGGCTAAGACCTTTTTATAAATAAAAATTTTTTAAAAAACAAACTTTGAGTCTCCAAAGGAAAAGTAGGGGCGTCAATCTGCTATACAGAGATAATAGACACATAAAGGAAATAGAATGTAAAAAAANNAAANAAAACAAATAACCCCACAGGAATAAATATATAAAGCGGAGCATTAAAAAATGGGCCAGTTGTAAGGCAAAATTTGGCATAAAAGTATGTGTTCATATAGACTTCGCTTAAGTCTTCCTGAGGATGTTTATCAAGCCAAAGCGAGAAATGGCAGGAGAATCCCTGTGTAGTGAGGGATATGTTTATTATTACCTAGCGTGGGAGTCATTTGGCTACAGACGAGTACGGTCCAAACTGAATAGTCAGAAATGCTGTAAAATTTATTGACCCTAAAATCTGATTTAGTTTTCTTGAGAGAATCAACCGAAAGCACAGACAATCCTATTAAAATTGACACAGGGCAGTGGGGAAGTTCCCAATTGTCATGTAGTGTGTGATGCCCAATGCTATCTAAAAATGTTGTTAGTCTGGGTATCCTATAATTATGTAAGGTATCCTTTACAACAGATGTGGTTCACAGGTTCAATAGTCCTGTTTTCTTCTTATAACTATTCTTCCCCTAACCTTCCCTCTCCACCACCATTTCCCGCTGCCAAACCCTAACTTTCTCCTGCCGCGTTGGCAGCTGTTGGCACTATGAATGATCGTAGTAAGGCTTTCAGCATACTTCTTCATATGACTGTCGGCAGAGCAAGTATTTCAAAATAGATACAGCATAACCCTCCATGAAACGCTTCCAGAGAAATCTAAGGCTCTGTTTCTGGAACACTCCAATTAAATATGGGGAAATTTGAAACAGAAATGTATCTGTTTCCACGTCTCGTTACCCGCTTNAGTTTAGGAGCTTTTTCCTCCTCAGGAATAGTACATTTGGGATTAGGCTTAAATTTTTTTTTTTTACATGCTATGGTCTATTAGAAATAATCCTAATTAAAACAAACCTGTTTGGTTGACTCCTTTTATATTACAATGTTGCATATTACAGACACTGAATCTTTTCAGTCGACCTAGATAATCAATTATTACGTTTACCCTCCCTTTTATGTCTAACCTCCTAGCTATATTTGTTTCCCATGCAAAAATGTATACTTTTTCTTGATAATGTGTAATCTCACCAATAAGAATGTAAAGTATAACTCATCCAAGTACAGTTAGTTAGTATCCTTTAAGTTGCTGTATTTAGAGTACTGTATAATTTGTTTCCTTTAGCAGTATTTCTGCTACTGGTGTAAGGCTCACTGGCCATTAGNTGCTAGTTTCTTTCTTACGTCCCAGAGACGACAACATTTCCTGTTTTCCAATCTTCTTAAATTGCTTTTGTTGCTAGTGACTAGTTGAGGAATATTTTCTTAATGGTATTACCAGCACGTCTTTAAGCACTTGAAATATTTTATGGAATGTCATCTGTCATAGTCCTTTTTTTGCTTTGTAAAATACCCCTCCATGTAATCATTATTAGGTTTTTGCTTATATTTCCATATTTTTGCATCTGTTTTCCTAATGTCAGTTGAAAAGGAAAGCGATAGTCAGTTGCGCTCAAGATGTTTTTTTTATTTATTTACACAGTTCAGATAGCACAGGATTCCCCATATATAAGTAACATTAATGCCTACAAGAAAGCTGGTTGCCCTAAAATCTTGAACCAAGATTCTGTTAGATGATGTATTAACTAAAATATTTCTTCTGTTTTTAGGACCAGTCCTTTTACAGCATAAAGATTCTTCTGGGAAATTTCCTCTGGATTATATATATTCACCACAGTTGAAAAATGAAATGTTTCAGATTGTCCATGTGAAAGAAACCATTGAGGATTTCCACAAACAAGCTGCGGAAACATCTGACAGCCATGAACTAGAGTTTCGTGCGTTTCTACTCTCAAGAATGTTGCTCAACTTTGTTTCTCTATATGGTTTACCTTCTGATACACTTACCGCACAAACACTTTTTCCAAATGCTGCTTTATTAGTCAATTATGCTAAAAAGACTTCAACATCATTTAGGAATTCAGTAGTAGAATCCTTTATTGAAGGCGTTGCTGTGATGCATAGATTATGCGATTTTATGGAAACTATCCCAAAGTCTGTTCTCCACAACCCTGGATTTCATATGCAAGTTCTCCTATCCGTTCTCCGTGTCATGAGCTCTTCATCACTAGATTCCAGAATGAATACATAAATGCTGCTCACTCTTATTTAGAGTTTTTTTGTTGTTTTACCTAAAGTTATCTAACTTTATAAATGATTTTGCCTTGTGTATTAATGTCATACCAAGTCTTTCATTGTTTTGTCCATGCTGAGGGCATGTTCATGTGTAGATGAGAAATGCTGCTTGAAGGATGCCAAAAATAGTCACTCTTCCATCTGGATCTGGTCCATGGTTTCAATGTTTTATGCAATAGTGAAATGTTCCACAGAGTTGTGAGATTGTAGTTTCTGCATATTTTGCAATCAATGATAAATTTACTCGGCATCAAAGTACAAGGATAGCCTCCTTCCTTTACTTGCTTTTGGATAATGGAGTTATTTGCACTTTACTAAATGAATACACTGTGAATGTCACAGGGACCATAGTTGCTAGAAAATATGTTTGATTGTTATTGTTTCTTGCATTCAGTCACTCAACCTGTTGGAGAAGACTGCTTTACAATATGGTCATGTACTTCCAGGTTAGAGATGATGTTGCATATTTGTTATGGTTTTTTNGGGNNNTTTTNTTTAGTTTTTCGATTGAATATGACTTGTTTTCTGATTTTGTACATGAGAAGATCGTAAACATTAACCATGTTCTGACTGCACTTGTTTTTTTGTTTTGTATGTTTTCTTCTACCTATATATTGAAAATAGGTCTAGTTTTTATTTTTTGACTCCTGTTTTGTGTATATGTATATTATAAATGTCAGTGTTGGAAAATTGTTAAATTAATAGTTATATCACATGGTTCTCATACCATTCATAAATCTTNTAACCTTAAATTTGCTTTATCTTTGTTATAGTTGATTGGACTTAATTTCTTTTATCCAGATTGCAGTGATTCATAAANAGCTGTTTCATCTTTCCTAGTGATGCCACCCAATTAATGCTAGTAAAACACATTTGTGTTTTATAGCCTGAAAGTCTTAGTATGTTCTGTAATACTGCACCAAATATTCTTTCACAACAGAAGCCCACTTGAGCATCTGTGCACCAGAATGTCTGAGAGGATGGCAGAACTGTTCTTGATGAGCAGAATGTCTGACACAGATTCTTCTGAGAAAAGAGATTTTTTTCTTTGAAAGACAGACAGTGGATTAATCAGGATGTTATAATACTTTGTAAAACAAATTAGCAAAAGTAGGATTTTACAATGTCCATAATGTCTGGCTACTGTGACCAATACTTGCACTTTATAAATTTGCTTGGACAGAATTACCATGCCATGTCCAGAGACCTCGGTCAAATCAACCCTGAGAAGGGAGCTACTATATGGATTAGAGACTGCAATAGTTATGTTTAACAGAAACTTGGAGGTACCAGTATTTTATCAGATTGTATAGGTGGTTCAGAAGATAGCTTCACATGTGCTGGTTATGNCACACTGAACAATAGGTAACATCATGTCAACTATAGGGGTGAATTTTTCTAATAAGGCTNTATCATTATCGGCCTCTATAAGGGTTCTCATCACTTTTGTGGATTGTGTTTTCTACCTACATGCCAAGCCATAACTTTTGAACTTCTGTACATAATAAAGAACTGCTTAATTTGTAGTTTATATGTTGCATTTTTCACCATATTCCCACAATAATATAATTCTTTTTGACAATTGCATTGTTGGAAGTGATTTCAAAGGTTAAGGATTACAGATAAATGTTCTTTCAATACTCCTCATTTAGGACAAACCACATTGTTAATAACTTGGCTGTGTCAGTTGCATTTAATATGTTTGTATGGTTATTATGCAATAAATACATAATATTCATATGTTTCTACATTTCCTTCTCTTCAACCCATTCGCTCAAACCAATCGCTACATAATAGGCAAAATGTAGATTTTTATAAATGTTTCCATCTTGTAGTAATAATATTTTATAGCATTCATTATATATTGTGAGGTTGTAAGCAATGTCCAAGGTGAGAAGAGTGGAGGTCACTGCATTTTGTTAAATATTTTCAATCNATTTTGTTAGTCTTACTGTAATCTATATTTAACCCTGGAAGAAAAAATTGTAACTATTTAAAATTAGTCCAGATCTCCTTAAAAAAAGATGACAAATGACAACAAAGCAACAATTTTATATTTTAAATTTGAATATGTAGATCAAAACTGACATCATTTTGTATGTCATTGATATGTTTTACTTCATAAGCCTTAATAATCAACTTACAGAGTGAATCCAGACCACCACAAGACACCGTAGTATGCAGATGGAACACAGGACTTTTGAATTCTAGAGCTTACCGGAATGTTTAAGTAAAAGTGGTATGGAGCTCTACATAGTAGGTAAGGGATGAACTGTGCAGAGAGTGTTTTCGCCGCCCTGCCAGCATGTGCAGATCTGATAAACAGGATGGGCATATAGGTGACCATCCATCAGCTTGCACATCCATCTGCCAGNTACCCTGCACGCTATTCGGAGGTGCACGTTTCAGCTGAAGCACGTACCTCTGGAGTGTGTCACCACACAAAACTGGATCTGGTCCATCATCTGCCTATTGACCACTAGGATTCTGCACAGCTCCCACAATCGTTACTGGGTTCAAATGATAAGTTACTAGGAAGCCCCAATCATGAATGTCTATTTAATAGCTGGTTTGCAAATGTGATAAAGAATTAAACCTGAATACAGCTTTCCTCCATGCCTGTTGCATCTGTCAATTTTATTCATTACCAGATATTACCTGTAAAATAAATATAAGGTAAAATGTTTTTGACAGATAAAATGATAATGAATTCATTATTTGTTATGCTGGATCTAAAAATTGAATCATGTAAGTGTGGACACGGCACGACCAACAATTTTATTATTATTATGTATGGAGTTTGAGATGCCTGAGGTGTTTAGAAGTGCAGGTGCTGGAATACTTGAGGCGTTGCCTAGGGTGCTCTGACCACTGTGCTTAAGCTGCTTCCAAACTAGTACATTTAGTTCACTTTATAGTGTGCACTCCCGGCAATTACAGTAACATTAATAGCACATATTATTCCTCAGTTGTGTCAATCCATATATAATCTTTGTTATGTCTGGTAAAGATGTAGCGACTGTTTAAGTAATAGGGGTTAATTCCTAAAACAATAGACATTTACTTTGACAGCTGATAACAGTTAATATATGCCACAAGGTGCTGCCAAAGATGCAGTAGAATAAATAACCTCACCTACTGTAAGAGTAGAAACAATAGCAAAGTGTTGTGAAAGATCATTGTCTTACTGCTTATGGAGTTGATTCAGAGCTGCAATTCCTATTGTATAAGTTGAAGTGCTGAGGAAATTCACAGTACAGGAGCGAGAATAGAGTCTGATGCAAGGTTACCCGTCTGCNCGCTTTCATGTTATTTTGTGCTACTATAAAAGGAACTATGTTTATCAATAGCAGCCTGGATTGTGTGTGCCTCCACCTA
>JABWIB010000646.1:23240-36103 GCA_016617825.1 Platyplectrum ornatum | reverse complement strand
GATATTAAATGTGATGGTTCAGTTACTTATTCCTCCCACTTCTGTCATTGGTTGCATGTTATCCTTTTTAAAAATATGAAAACCTATATGTTTGGGTGTTTTCAGTTAAANCAGACACATTTTTTCATCTGTGTGATCACATTTGATGGTGATTTTATGCAGAACTGTGAGAAAGGGTTCAGATACTTTTATCAGTCCACATAGCCAAATCTAGCTTGCAGGACTTGNAGCCTTCTTAGGTCTCCTGTTGTGTGGCAGCGTTTTTCTNTCCCCAAATATCAGAGCTGCACACATTGCTCACAGCTAAGATGGAGCTAAGGTAAGGGCTAGGGNGCCNNCAGNCCTAGCACCGGCCCTGGATACTGACCAGTGTTACTATTACACAGTTTTTAGACTTGCGCTAGGAAACATCATCTATCATCTGTAATTAAATATCTGAATCTGGCCCAATGATCCTAAGGACACAGCCAATATATTAAAGGAGTGGCATCAGGATAACACTGTTAATTTTCTTGAGTGGCCTAGCCAGAGCCCAGACATAAATCTGGATAATGGAAAATGGCTCCCTGATGATCTCTTGATCTGATGAAATACGTTGGAGAAGCTACAGTAAGNATAGCTATAGCCCTGCTTATGTGACCAGAGTTCAAATAGGGCGCTGTATAATCCTTTTGGACGGGTGACGCTGCTTTCTATTTCAAATGTATTGCATTCTACATGTTGTTAATGGTATGAGTTTTGAGTTATTATATTCTATTAATAAATGTATGATATTGCACTATATGTCCTTGTATATTTTTTATTAGATCTCTTTGGGAATATGAGGCCATATTAAGATGCAAAAACAGTGGAAAAAAGTTCGAGCCTCTTCGAAATTGGAACTTATGTATAGAAAAAAATGATAAATGAGTTCACTGTGGTTGTACAGTGCCATATCCATATGGCCTTGTGCATCAAGTCTTTATGTACTAGGACCCTGATGGCTAACCTGTGACACTCCAGATGTTGTCGAACCACAAGTCCCATCATGCTTTGCCAGCTCGTGCAAAAGGCTCAGCATTCCAAACTCCTGGCAATGTATGATGGGACTTGTAGTTTGACAGCATCTGGAGTGTCACAGGTTAGCCATCAAGGTACTAGGAGGTCCAAGAACTCACTTATCTCTAAAACCTTTTCTGTCGTCATTTTGTTGCAATGTTTCCTGTATTTGAATAAGTTTTGTATCTGCATCTTTGTATGCATCATTGTTTCACCAATTGAAAGTATTATTGTTAAAATATATGTAATTGGAGTTTAATAATTATGTGACTTTATGTTGTGTTATGGAGTCACACACTCAAAAACCCCATTAGAAACCCCTCCATCACTGCTGACAATAATGACATCAAATAACTATTTTATTGCATTCTTTTTATTAGACAAGCAACAAGTGAATACAAACTGTGGGAAGCAAGTCTTGAAAGCCAAACAGCTGTAAACAATGAAGGCAATGAGAAACATCTGCAGTCCTTGGTTTGCACAATTTGCAGTGTTTAGGCCTTAGTGTAATTCCCTGCAACAGTAAACTCCTTGGACAGTCCTTTTCTGGTACACAGGTGACAAGACCTCAGCTTTGCGATAATGGAGAGCACATCTATAAGGCTCGAGATATATGGCTTAATTATATACTCAGAAGACCTGTTTTGAAAAGGGTATCAAATAGTTAATGGCTCTATATGAAAAATAAGTGTGCTACACTATAATCAGCAATGCAAGCATCTGAGTATTATCCTTTTACTACAAGGTACTGTTTTTGTCAACACATTTGTAAAATATGTTTTTTTTATATAATCATTATGTAATTTTTTCTTTTTTTTGTTTTTTAAAAAAAGGGGAAAATAATAGTTTTGCTTCACAGTAATGCTATTTCAGAATGAACTCACACAGANATATTTGACATCAAATTACCATGCTGCATATAATATGGTAAGCTNGTAGCTAGTAGATTTCTGTAGCAATGCATTATCCGCTATGCAAACTCCGTTTTCCATTTACATACAGGATGCTGTGTAATAAGTGTGCATTAACAGCTGGAGCTGTGTTCACCTAATATAAATTNGTACTAGGAGGTCCAAGAACTCACTTATCTCTAAAACCTTTTCTGTCGTCATTTTGTTGCAATGTTTCCTGTATTTGAATAAGTTTTGTATCTGCATCTTTGTATGCATCATTGTTTCACCAATTGAAAGTATTATTGTTAAAATATATGTAATTGGAGTTTAATAATTATGTGACTTTATGTTGTGTTATGGAGTCACACACTCAAAAACCCCATTAGAAACCCCTCCATCACTGCTGACAATAATGACATCAAATAACTATTTTATTGCATTCTTTTTATTAGACAAGCAACAAGTGAATACAAACTGTGGGAAGCAAGTCTTGAAAGCCAAACAGCTGTAAACAATGAAGGCAATGAGAAACATCTGCAGTCCTTGGTTTGCACAATTTGCAGTGTTTAGGCCTTAGTGTAATTCCCTGCAACAGTAAACTCCTTGGACAGTCCTTT
Organism: Platyplectrum ornatum; assembly: GCA_016617825.1. Classification (NCBI taxonomy): domain Eukaryota; kingdom Metazoa; phylum Chordata; class Amphibia; order Anura; family Limnodynastidae; genus Platyplectrum; species Platyplectrum ornatum. The sequence goes on along the minus strand of JABWIB010000646.1, from coordinate 33,555 downwards.
TCTGGTACACAGGTGACAAGACCTCAGCTTTGCGATAATGGAGAGCACATCTATAAGGCTCGAGATATATGGCTTAATTATATACTCAGAAGACCTGTTTTGAAAAGGGTATCAAATAGTTAATGGCTCTATATGAAAAATAAGTGTGCTACACTATAATCAGCAATGCAAGCATCTGAGTATTATCCTTTTACTACAAGGTACTGTTTTTGTCAACACATTTGTAAAATATGTTTTTTTTATATAATCATTATGTAATTTTTTCTTTTTTTTGTTTTTTAAAAAAAGGGGAAAATAATAGTTTTGCTTCACAGTAATGCTATTTCAGAATGAACTCACACAGANATATTTGACATCAAATTACCATGCTGCATATAATATGGTAAGCTNGTAGCTAGTAGATTTCTGTAGCAATGCATTATCCGCTATGCAAACTCCGTTTTCCATTTACATACAGGATGCTGTGTAATAAGTGTGCATTAACAGCTGGAGCTGTGTTCACCTAATATAAATTGTAACCTCTGCATTCTTGATGGTAATTATGATTGCGTGACTNCTCAAATAATAATTTAGGACCGGATCCAAACATTCTTAAATTGTGTAATTTTCTTCACCCTAGGTTCNGAAAATAATGCAAGATGTAGAGTGTAAAGAAGCGGTGTGGTCTCCTCCCCTCTATAGGGAAATATAATGCAGTCCCGATCCTCAANGTTTGTTCATTTTATTTAACATAACCTATGCATATGTGTAATATTGGTGCACATTAATTCCACCAATATTCAAATACGGCATTGTGCTGTACGTATGTCTGCAGAATAATGACCCATTTTTAGCTAAACCTGTTTATTTTGTATATACTTAACTGCCATTTTATTCAGCCTCAACATACTCCAACAATTGCCTTACTGAGTTAATCTCTAATGTTTCAAGCTTTGACTATTGACCTCATTTACTGTACTGGGAATATGGTTAGGTGATATAATGACGTCTTTAATAAATCTCATACTTGCCAACATGACCTATTTGTCCAGTGTAACACAATAGTTCTGTTTCTCCCTATCTTTTTTCCTATTTGTAATACTACATTTTTTCTTTGGTTTAAAATAGTTTANAATAGCATAAAAAGTGTTACTAAGATTCAAATGGAAATCGGGTTATTTATGTTGTTATTTGTACAACTCATTTATTGTAACTGTACAGTCCAATGTTTTGCAATGTCTATTTAGTTGTTATAAATACACATTTATATGAGCAATTAAAGGTGCTTAGCTTATAATTTTTAGAAACCAGTTAAGTTCATTTGTTTCAGATATCTCAAAACAATTTGATTAACCTGATTTTAATGACTCAAGGTTTGTATTTCTTAGGAATACACACCTTGTCAGTGTCGCTTACTAAATATTGTATTCATGTACTGCGCTGAACTATGAAGAGTAAGGAGAACCATCAGACTCTAGTTCATTAAACATTGAAGCAGGCACATACCACAAAATATGCAATATTAATCATGTACAATAAAGCTAGAAAGGTTAATCAAAAGTAGAGAAAAGGATGGCCTTTATACAACACTATATTACAAAATATATAAAGTTCTAAAAGAAGAAAATTCCCTTTTTTGTGCAGTATATACTTTATGCCTAGTTGGTCATATTAAAGCTACACTGCATCATCATCATCATGATTAAAAATAATGTATAAATGTACATAAATCAACAAAAATCTGTCTGCAAGCAACAAATCAACTCAGTATATTACTATAGACTTTTTCAGGGGCAATCTCTGACTCACTGTGGAGGTAGCTCTAGATTATATCATTCACTCATCACTTACTTACCAACATTCAGAATTTCTCAACCGTTCCATAAAACAAGGAAAACATATACATATTCTCATATGATTGCTGTAATCACGGAGTGTTATAATTGTAAAGCGCTATAAATGTAATAAATGAAAATTTGTGAGGGGAAGAAAAGTCCCTTGACAAGTTATTATTAGGTAAATATTTATATGGTGCCCTGCAGTTCCCTTTATAACATGCATACTCAACACAATATTAAAAGCATGAGATTTACAAATGTAATGTAGCCAGGGACTGTCCCCGCTTCTCTTAGGTGGATTCTAGGGTCACTGAATTGTTAAACACCAGCACTGTCTTTGCAAAGGATGGACCATTGAAAGTATTCATGTGAAGACTTGGATAGCTGATTCAGTATGTGATGTATACAACTTCTAAATGGACATTGAGGCCTAAATTNACTAAACAGGGAGATTGCAGGGANGTGTTTGAATCAGTACAATCCATGACCTAATGTATACTTCACTAAACACAATTCCTCAGCAACTGCTTGTTACGCTCCACATTTAGGTGTCATTTTGTAACACATTTGAATTGTTGGAATGTATAAAAATGTCAGTATTCACTGCATAAAACTTACACTTTGTTTATATAAATATACTGTAACATACTGTATATTCCATAAAGATGATCACAAAGAGCAAGTAACTGAGAAGGTAACATTGCAAGGGTAGTCACCTCATATATCATATGTGCATGTAGAGGGATACATAGTATTTGACAGCAGATAGGTACCACATGGCCAGTCCAGTTTGCCCATTCCATCCACCTTTCCTGTGCAGCAACCATTCCCTGCAGCCACCAAATCCTTGTACCCCACTGGAACCACTCACATCAGTACTACAGCGGGAAAAATACCCTCTCATCTCCAGTGTTAGGAACAAGTTGTAAGTTGATACAATGGATTAATGTGGGGATATGTAATAATATGTAATAATATGATATGTGGGGACATGTAATAATATTATATTAAATAAAAAACATAAAATAAAAAATGTGGCATGGTTTATAGTTTAAACTACACTTTAAAAATACAATATAAGAAAAAGAGTTCACAGTAAACTCCAATAAAACAAAATAGTTTTTCATTTACACGATATCTCAATCCAAGTCTAAGCGGGACATATGAAATATTTGNGTATTCTTTGTATCACCCAATTGTACAGCAATTAAATATAAATATTAAATAGAAAAGTAGCAGCTACATTCTATATTCTTCTATTACACCTATATTATATATTCAGAAAAATATATAAACTTTGTCAAGAAATTGGCCATCTGTGTATGTACGTATATATATATATATATATATATATATATATCGATAGATCGATAAATGAAGTAATGGAAACTGTTTCTTAGTAATTCTGTGCAAATAATATATTGCTATTTCTATAGATTGACTCATGATCTCTCATGTGGGCATGGACAGTCTGTGACCCTCCTTGAATCCACAAGACAACCCGCCCAGTCTAATCCCATACATGAGGATGGTCTAGTCATAAGAATTCTTTAAAATGTGGCTCTCATAACCAGACAGTATGAAGAACATATACACACTGACACCATGGACCCATTAGGCACTAAACCCAAAAGTGCATATTGTTTTTCAAAACTCCCCAAAATTGCTTTATATAATAAATATAGCTATTTGGCTAAAGCATGTGCATACATGAGTGTGCAGCCTTCAAATGCCAATGCCAGCCCATGCCATGTACTGCTATGTAGACAGCATCTATATACTACACTGATTGCTGCTAAAATAATTTTTTCATTTAGAGCGTCACGCGACTAACCCAGGAAGAGCATTCACACAGCAAGAGGTGGACACCCCAATGTATAACAAATTGATTCTGTACAGTCCTTTCTGTCTTTATATAATATTTACAAAATACCTCTATCATGTTCAGAAAAATACAATGTATGTAAGATAAACAATGGAAACGCGTGAGGAGCTGCGGGGCTTCCCTTTATCTGAGTCGAGCAGATTCTCTTCTCCTTGATGCATAATAGGGCTAGCCAACATTATTTTTCTTCTTTTTGCTGGGGCTGTGACTAGGGTCGGCTTTAAGTTCACGATACCGCACCTGTTTAAACACAAACATGTACAGTGAAACTGCAGCTGTATTAAATAAAGATAATATATACATTATATATGATATATATGGAAGCCAGGTCAGGAAATGATAAGAATTTGTTTGTTGGTATTGTTCCCAACACACAGCTCCATTTTATTTTACCATTGTCGTGCAATGACTGTGACGTTGTAGTATGATTTTTGTCGCCTGATGCGATTTTATTCTATGAAAGGGTTGTAGTCTTTGGACTGTGTCAGCAGGTGTTGGCTATCAAGGTGAACATGTGAAGGCATTATTATATAACATGGGTTATGATTGCAAGGAGAAGACTGTGTATTAGAGTACTAACACAAACAATTGGCCCCTGAGGAACCGAACAGTGATAATAGCTANTAGCTTCTTGATTGATGATGGGGTNTGTTAATTATTTTTGCCTTGTCTAAATGTCATGATTACATAGTAAATAAGTCTTCATTTAAAATACATACAAAGGGCATGTGACATATACTGTATATTAACTATCTTCAATATTTAATATTTGGAAGTACTCACCAGTTCTACATCAGAAGGAACTCTAGACAGAAAGTCTAGGAGTTCATTATTATCAATAGTATAAGGACTTCGAATTTTCTTTGTAAACTTATTTATACCTAAAATCACAGAGAGAAAAAAGCAAATGTCCTTGAATGGATCAGTTTGACAGATCATTAAAAGTTACATTTGATCTTCAGTCACAGTCTTTTCAGTCATGAATTTATACACATAAACATTTTCTAATTAGGTATAACAGAATTTTCTTATAAACTCTAATTCCAGGACAAAGTATGTGTGGTGTGACCTACAGTACCTCCCGACTGTCCTGATTTCAGCGGGACAGTCCTGATTTTCAATGACTGTCATGTCTTCCCTGCACTTTGTCCCACTAAGGGAACAAAACAGGTTTTTCTCCTTTTTTTCGTGAATGGGGCAAAAAGGGTCAGGCTGAGGCTGGAGGGGCTTAAGCGGGCAGTGGGCAGAACTAGGTTAGTGATGTGAGAGGGGCAGGGCCGGTTTCCTCTGTGGCAATGTAGGGAGGTATATTGTGATAGTGTTGTGTTTTTATAATGTATATTGAGTCAGCTCACTCTATTGTTCTAGTGGTGTTGGAGTCACAGAACTGTGTGGTTTGGTATGGAAATTGGTGGTCATTCATAATATCTAAACTTCATATTCATTTAAAGCTTAGGCTCCCAGTGCAAGCTAAAAAGAAATGTATTACATTATCGGCCACTATTAGGGACCATATACATAATTATTTTCAAACAACCACATAAGATAATATACATATTAGGAGNTCCTTCACTCCTGCTTGAGACCGAAATTCACAGTTCAACTGTTTTTAAGAATGCTATCTAATGTAACATTGTGAACTAAATACCCTTGCACCCTGTGTATTGTATGTAATATCAAAATCTTTAAAATATTACTCCAAAAAAATAAATCCCTCTAGAGATACACATCCCATATAAAAGTTTTGCAGACCATATTTTCTAATAATTCACTATAAATGTATGTAATGTCCATAATCCTTNATTTCAGAGATCAACAACAGTTCGCTCCCCATCATTTATAGTTATTAAAATGTATTTATATAGCACCACATATAATCCATAGTACTTTTTAATACCTAGAGGTATTTGAACTCATCACCCTAACACTGTGAGGTACATGTGCTAATCACTGAGCCAACAGAGCATCCCATTTACTATACTATGCCTATAGATATGTGAACAAAAGTGAGAATAAAAATAAAATAAAAAGCACATTATTAAATACATGAAAAGTAGTATTATTCATAGCAGGCAGATGTTACTCATCATTTATTTAGAATATTCAGGAAAATAGTAGTTTGCTAGAGACAACAGCCCACCTGTTACATTTCAGTAAATCTAACCCTGATCGGTGATTCNGGTACTCGTAGTCATTTCACATAAGAAAACTGGTGAAATCATAAGTTATTCCCTGTCTTATACTGTGATAATAGTAGTATGACTAAAACTGTAATGCACAACATAATTACATTTGTGTCTTTCATTTCTAGGCAGTAGAAATATATTTGTCAAGCCATCATGTGCAGCACTAGGATACGTTGGCCTTGTTCTCTGGGTTTTGGCAGAAGAGCTGTCATTTGGGAAATCTCTTTGAAGACCTTTTGTATCTAATGACTGAAGGGAGCCAACAACTGCTTCAATCTCTTTAGCGCTGGTGTGGCATGTCACACATAATGTTATAGTCACCACAGTATAAAACAATTAAGCATAACGTGGTGTGTTAAAGAGTGGGGAACACTAACTGTCCTTAGCAATATGAAGACATTGTGCAGACATTGAAATCAGCCTGCGCTNCAATTACACATAATCAGATGAGGCAACATTAAGGTAAGAAGTGTTGTGGTGTAAGGACAATATATCTCTTTATATCACTCTATACTGTAANCTATTATAATATAAAATATAACCGTGTTGCACAAAAGTGCTGACATATTATATTGTTGTCACTGTTTAATATCCTTATCTGAATACAACAATGTGGAGACACCTGTAAAAATACAAAAGCAAATGATATTATCATGGTACACAGCCTTGCCCAGTGTGCATTATTGTGACAGTACAGGAAGGAGCCTGTGAATTGATACCATACTGGGGGCTAAGAAGTCGGGNCCATGGCAGAGCTGATGCCAGTCCTAAACTGTATAACTATATGCATCTTTTACATCAGGGAAAACTACTGGGGTCACTACAAATTGGCTCAACTTATTATTAATTACAATAGTTAACAATAGTGTTTTCAAGTTACAACTTATATACAGTACAAATATACATAAAATGATATAATAATAATAATTATGGTCTCCTATTGGTTTTGTCCAGTGATAAAAGTTGCATATAGTAAGTTGGAGAAAACTGAGAGGTCCCTCCATTGACTGAACCAATGAAGAGTAACAATCAGACACACTTTAAAATCACAAAAACCTTCCCAAGCTCCAGGCCCAGATAGTTTTTCCATGTCCTAATTTATAACATTTTCCAAAACCTTCCTTCCTTATTTTGTTTCCCTGTCCATTAGAATCCCACAGCCAACCATTTGTGCTAACTATAAGCCTATATCCTTGCTGAACCCAGATTATAAATTGTTTGCTAACATTTTGGCTATCAGATTGAATCCAGTTCTGGGTAGGCTAATAGATCCCAATCAGGTAGGTTTTGTTCATACTAGACAGGCCCTGGATATGAACAGTGACTTTCATTTCCCACATCAACCACTTTAAAAAGCCCTTTTATAGGTTGGCATGGACTTTTATGTATAAGACCCTTCAGATCTCTGAGTTTATTGGTAATTTCTTGCAAGCAATCCTGGCCTTATACTGCTCTTTGACATCTTTATATTTATATGGCAATGTAAAAGACCCAGACTTCCGTTTACTTGTCTTGCTAAAGAGTCAACTCACAAGGTTGCTGGTTTTACTCGTCTTTGTGGATTACTATTATACAACACAGTGATTTCATGCAGGGCTGGGATGCAAGCTATCAGTGCATTTGGAAAATTCCACAACAGGCGACCAACCAAGGAAATTCTTTCTCTGGCTCCATAGAAATCTAAGTCCATCCTCGAATTCCTCGTTATTCCTAAGGTAAAAATTTAGCTAGAAATTTGATATTTTCTCAAAAAGAAGCTGGAGCTTGCTCCTCCATGCCCCTCTCCCCCTGATCCCTCTCTGAAGACATCCTGGTTTTCCCCTGGGTTGTATTTTAGTGTACGCTAGCCCAAGAAAATCAATATAATAAATAAAAATAATAAATGGCCCCACTAGACACATGAGCCACTGAATAAGTAAACTGTCCATAACACAGATTATGCATTATATATTGCAAATTAGAAAGAAAGTCCACAGAAGTAAAACTATTATACAACCTATAGTTAAAAGTTACACATCACCAGTACACATAGCTCAACCAATGTACAACTTACCCCACAGAAGGACGATGTATCTGAGAGGGATAAAATATAGCACAGCAGTAAGAAGGCAGAGAGCGATGATTGCCAGCCATGTTAGGAATGGGACTGTCCAGTTGAAGGTGCTACGTTAAAAAATAATACAGACATTGCTTGTCTAATGCACATTTAACACATTATAAAAACTTCAGATACATTATATTACAAAATTACTCACAAACAAAGAAAACGCTGGATATAAAGCTAGGATGCAGTCATATGCTCATTACAGATTCATTCAAACCATTATGCTTTACTTTCTTTTAATATTTTGCTGACATAAAATCCCATACATCTTAAAGTGGTTTATGGGAGGCAAATTTAATCATAAACTAGATAAAACATTACATATAAGGCCAAAACCATATTAAATTCCAGGGGCTGCAAATTCCAGCTATTGCAAATATTGAGTCGTGGGGAGCCAGGATGGGACTTATTTGACTTATCAGCACCATAAATGTTGGGATGTATGAAATAGCTGATACAAAGTTGTGAGTATCAGAAAAACTTTGACAAAACCATGTAGAAATATAGGGGGAAGCTAATTCATATTGCTAAAGTTTAAGTGGTTGTAAGTCCATAAAATAAAGTTATATTAAATGTGATTTCATATTTAAAAATGTACAGATTGCACAGACAGAAGAAATCATGGAAAAGAACTCAAAGATATGCTTGCATTCATGTGTGTTGTTGAAATATATGTCATAGATGTTTTTGTAATAATATTATTGACCCAGAGAAATTGAACAACCAGAAGAGAAACAGGCTTAGCGATAGCAATACAAGACATTCCAGTCCAAATGGGAATAATGTGGTAACATCTCCAGGTGCAGAGTTTTATAGCCCCATTATGGATTGGGTGACGACTACCCACCCCAGGGAAGAGCATTCCAAACATTCATCTGTCCTAGCAAATATTAGAATACAATCATTAAAAATAACTTGGAGCAATATACTGCCATGCCCATTAAAGACATCATTTTATTATTGCAACATTTTGGGCTACGGAATAATTCTAAAACATGACTATGGCGGCACTCTCCAACACCAAAGGATGGAACTGGAAGTCACCAATGTTTGTCACAGCTCGTGCTTTTCTTTATGCACAAATCAATGAATGATATATATTTATTATTTCTTATAGTTATGGCATGTCAACAGCACGCATGCATGAGCATATGTTTGCAGGTTTTCTCATTTTATTTCATATCACAATTTTATTGTACAAATGTATTGTTTATGTTTATTGTATGATTGTATTGTAATCTATATGCTCATACCAGTGGTCGAAGTGAAAATGTAGAAGTGGGGGTATGGAAACACTGAATAACTGAAGTCAATGGAGATTTGTAGTTTTCAGTGGGAGAAGTGCCGGTATGGCATACCCCCATATACACCCCCACTTCGAGCCCTGGCTCATAAAATAAAAATATGTAGTCCAGCTTATTTAAACCATATGTTCTAAGTAGCCCCTTCAAACTGTAAAACATGTGCTGATTAACTATAAAAACATAATAACTTGTTGTATTTAGGTTCATTTTATTGGGTATGACTCAAAATATGACAAATGTTATGAAATTGTCACTTTCTGCGTTTGCATATTTTGAGCATAAATAGATATTGATATAAAAATGTATGTAGTTAAGGGCAATAAAACAGGTATTTTGGACACGTTACCAAAGAGGGAAAAAGAACCAGTTTGACCAAGAATTTAAAGACCCATCAATCAGAGCATACCCTCCCCAGCACAAACCCCGCCAAAAGTGGGACTGTCCCGCTAAAATCAGGACAGTTGGGGGGTATGATCAGAGTTACCAGCTGTGACATCATGACTCCTCTCTACTGATTGTAGATATAAGGCAGTGAGCTACTATGTGAGTTAGGGAAGTCAAATTTGAATCCCTGGTACAGTCTGTATCTGTGCTAGATAGGTGAGACAACAATGTATTTTGAATATGTTTTATAATGTTATTTGATTGTATTATTTTGATGGTGTGATAACTATGTGACTGATGCTACACTTGCAATACTGTCCTTGTGATAACTATTTAACTATAATATCTCTCAGTAAAAATCTATGTATGCTGGACTACAACTTGTGCTTGGAAATTCCTTTCTTTGAGACAAGCAAAATGGTTTATCATAATAATTAATATTTGCAATTTAAAAATATATTCTAATAACATCTAAATGAAAGTTATTTACATTTGTATTATAACACTAAGTAATTTAAGTGACTAATATACAAAAAATCCCAGTATTCTCAGCCATTTGACTTATTTCATAAAGGCACATTAACTGGCCAAGCAAACTCTGCTCAAATGGATATACATCATGCATGCCTTGACAA
>JABWIB010000645.1:42358-70898 GCA_016617825.1 Platyplectrum ornatum | reverse complement strand
TCTTAGATATATAGGAATATATAGGAAAGAGAAATATGAAAAATAGATTTTCGTGTCAGGAAAACTGTATCTGGTCCCTAGACCCAGACTTGAAGATACAAGAGGAAAGTTACACTTGGGCAAAACCATGTTATAAGGGGGGGTAAACTTAATCTGCTAGGAACAGTATTAGAGTTGAGAGTTGATGTTTCCGAGCTGTGTGCAAAATGCAAAAATAAAGTATTCACCCTGCATGCAAACACTGACATTAATTTTACCTCCCCCTGCAATTCAACATGGTTTTACCCAGGTCTAACATTCCTCTCTTACATTTAAACCTGGATCTGGTCCTAAAATAACGACCGCCAGATACATTGTAGTAAATAGAGCTGTAATCCCTCAGGTGTAACCAGTTGTCCATCACTGTCCCCTAGAGACTCCATCAAGAAATGAAAAGTCATTTCTGATTGGCCAATCTCGGTTTTGGAGCCTTTTATGCAAAACTAGCACCTGCGGACATAAGGTTCTCCATTACAGACGGTGCCTTTCAGACAGCAAATTGCACCTTGAATTCCTGTAGAGAATTTACACTATTTGAAGCTCATCAGAGCTTGAATTGTAGGTATTTTGTGAGCTTTATGGCAGGAGATATCTTCAGTCCTGACAACCGAATGACCCTAAGGGTTCGATTCCTTATCACTTCAAAATCCCATATGTCTTTGTATCTGCAGGCACTGCTCCAGAAAAAAATACATTACTTATCTTTATTATCAACATAAAATCTTTCCATTCATTTATTCAGGAGAAAAGCTATCTCAGAAACTGCTTTGCAGTGGTTGTCCTTAGGCACATATTTGAGGTTGTCTGAGAGCTTTTCAAAAAGGAAAAAAAAAGAAGTTAAAGACTTCATAATGTTCCATCCAAGTGAACTTTTCTATAAAGCAAACTTTCACGCTTCTCGGTCTCAGAGATCTACGGGATCTCTATGGCAAACGTCATGCACAGGATGTCCAGGGAGTTGTTTTGCTCATACCGGATACAGAATGTGGATAGTCTACCATGAACTTCACAGGTAGAGGACGAGTATCACCACATTGCTCAACTACAGCAACCAGGAACCTGGAATGCGATAAGCTGCTCCCCCTACAGGTGAATGAAGTGCGGCTCGACGGTAAGTGACGTGATGACGTCACGCTGCTTCAAAACAGCTGAGGAGGGCTGTGGAGTGGTGCTGTCCGCCCTCCGGGTTTGAATTATCAAACAGTTTTTTTGCACCATTTTCCTAATGTATTTTACTTAACTTTTTAATAGTTTCCTTTTTTTTGCCATTTCACCTAATGGGCGCGCTGGCCCTGGGTGGGATGATGCAGTCATTGTACAGTAAGTGTCTACTCATTCAACTGATCCCAATTCAGAAATATATATACAGTAATAAATATATAAAAGTAAATATGGAAATGAAATAGGGAGGTCTTTGGGAAGATCACTCTAAAATTTCCATTTAAAGAGTGCAGTGAGAAACGCTGCTCCAGGGGTTATTAAATACAAGGAAGTGCCAGCCCGCAATGAGAAGAGCAGGTCGGTGAGGATATGTGATACACACATATAGGGCAATTTATTTCTAAAATACAGCCATGGCGCTGGATTTATGCTAATATTCTTTTGCGCCGTGCTGTCTGTAACTCTAAAAAGTTGCATTTCCAAAAGCAACAGCTAGGTGGCGTATCAATGCAGAAGATAACCGTTGTCAATGGCAGGACGACCTGTTGCTGCCAAGCTTTGGTGCAGCCTTATGACACATTTCCCGAAATCTACATGTTGTGTTATGCATAGCACCATATGTCAGTGTTTTGGTAACTTTATAAAGTGTCCCATCTGTATAAATTCTGCATTTTGCAAATTCCATAAACTGCAGTTTAGAGTTGATAGAGTTTGCATCTTTTCCAGATCAAACGGTTTTGAGACCAGAAAACGAATCCCAGCAAAAACTGCACGAGAGCTGCTAAATGTAAATCAGGGGAGCTCGGTTCAATAAGGTTGGAGAAAGGCTGTGTTTTTTTTTTTTTTATAAAATCTCTTTTAAAATATAAAAAAAGAGAAAAGAAATCAATATTATACATTTTATCTAAACCGCGGCGGAAGATAGCAGGCTGGCAGAGACAAGGCTTAAAACTGATGCAATCAATGCTTCATACACACTGTCATTTATCTTCTTTTATAGGATTCATCTCCAGCTTTACAGTGTAACGCAAAGCAGACAAATGCAGCGCATATCTCCGGCACACTGATTCATGTCGAGGCTTCGCAGTCGTACCCTGCTCCTTGTCTTTGTCCTTGAGTCTGTAAAGCTGAAAAGTTCACAATTACGCAAACCGGTGGAGGCTAAGACCAATAGAACACACGGCAGATGGCAGAAACTACAGAGCAAGGGAGACGTGCGGGATCCCGGGGCAGAAAAATTGAGTTCTATGCTAAAATATTAAAGCAAGGTGCTAAATCAAGCAGAGCAGGTGATAACATCTGCACATTTCCATAGAGAGGCTGGAAGAAACATGTCACTGTCTTCCAGGAGAAACCATGATGAATGAAATAGGAATATATGGGCATCAGTTAGGGCTCTGCTCAGGGGCTGAAGTTGAAAGGCTTGAGCCCCACAGCCAGAGCCGCCACCAGGATCACCCGGGACTCACAAAGTCCCAGGCATCTGGGCCCCCCCACAGCATCAGCCTCTCGAGCCTTTAGGAGACAGTGGCCCGGCGCTCTTTACTGGCATACCGGTCACTGCCGGCAGGGCTGGCATATCAGTACAGGGGGCCAGGCCACTGCTGTGGGTTGGGGGGACGGCCGGGCCCGGGACTGTAGGACAGGCTGTCCCCCTCTGATGGCGGCCCAGCCCACAGCAAAGAGCAGGGTCGCAAGTCTGGATGGGGCAGAGGCAAGCCTGGTGCTTCCTTTAGGTAGCTGTCTAGGATGCTGGGACTTGAGACCCTTTACACATATTTCCCCCATCGTGTCCTGCAGTCTAGTTAACAGTCCTAATTAATTTTCCAAACCTTGCTATAGCAATGGAGAAGGGTTAAGAAAAGATAAAACAATTAAGTCAGCATTAAATGTGAATATTCAATGTCCTTTACTACCCAGGTGCGGAAACAGATGGTACGTCTTCTAACATCTGCCATGTTTGGTAGCCGATAACAGTCCCCATAGATTTCCACTGCTCTTTATATGCTCTTATGCGTCAGATAAGGTCTTCTCATCAGCTGTGACAGTGCAGGTGACAGAATGTGTCTGAGATTGGGTGCCGGTAATGGGCAGTTTGATACGTGTTGTCCAGTAAATGCTTGAATGAATGGTCGCAATGGAATTCTTTTCTTCGCAGAATAGGCACAGTAGAAATGGGGGTCGGCCATAGATGATGGCACTAGGGGAATGGGTGGTCTGTATTTAGGACAGTTGTTGCAAGGAGAACTGGACGCCAAATTGGGTAATGGGTTGCGGCATATCATCCTCTTTTCACCAGTTGCTTTTGATAACCTTGGTGGCCCATAGGGGACACGTTATTTACTCCCTATTTCCAATCAGATCAAATTAACTAATAAACCGCATAATACATTTCTGTATCCTGACGGTGCCGATTTCTTGACCCGCGATAGGTTGAACTCATTTGGTATTTTTATATTTCTCACCTAGGGCCAGATTCAGATTTACACTCTTATGACTTACACAGGGAGAATACTTTATTGTTGCATGTTGCACACAGATACTGACCAGTGTTACTGTTACACTGTTATTAGACTTGTGCTGGAAACATCATCTCTAAACTCTAATACTGTTTGCCTCCTCGGAGGCGCTGGCCTAGGGTGCAAGGGGGCATTTTCCCCCTGCTCCTGAAGCGCTTTTGGGGCTGCTGGATCCTCTACCGGATCATTATCTGACAGATGGCCCTACCGGAAGAAACCAATGCAGCATGGGGGTTGGGCAGAGGAAGCTGGACCCCCTGGATCATCTTTTACTGTTGATGGTTGGGGCTTGAAGCCCTGCTCATCATAGTAACAATCAGGGCTGAGGCAGTAAATTACGTTAAATCACTGTCTCAGGCCAGGTCCCAGGAGATTTGCAGACTCTCCCATACATCAGGAGAATTGGCTGAAATTCAGTAGTCTCCCGAACCTGCTCCGCCACTACTAAACAACACTGTGGTTCTGATCTAGACTGACACGAACATAAGGTATCTCTGTGTACTTCCACATTGACTTCCTGGAAAAGAGTTCAATGTGGTGTTAGGAGGTAGTTATGGGGTGGACTAACATAGTCAATGTCCCCTCTCTAACAGTTAGATATGGTTGGCTTCCGCACTGTGTATATATAGAGCGTCACTTACAGTTCTGATGGGTCCGAATATATTCAACGCTCCACACTCCCCGTATGTATCAAAATGTCCAAAGTTCTAACGGAGCAGTTTCAGTCCCTTTATTTCTTTGTTGCTATTTCCTCTTGTCTCTCTTGTCTCTATTGTCTCTCTCAATATTCCTCCAAATGCAGTCCACAACTGAGGTTCTCTCTCTGCTGCTTCCTCAGTGTTTCTCCCAGTATTCCTGATGTTTTTCCAATGTCTCCACGCCGTCCACTGATCCAGCATATGAACCCCAAGCAAAATGGTAAGTTTTATTACTTTCAATTATATACAATTTGTATCATCAGACAACATCCACTTACACAGAGGTTTCCTTCGGCTGGTATCCTCCGTGTCTCTTTCTTTTGGCATCCTTCCTCCAACTCTCCGGGTCCCCACACCGTCCACCGATCCGAGATATAGACCCCAGGCAGATGGAAAGTTATATTCATTTCAGTTATACATAATTTGTATATTCAGATAATATCCACTTACACAGAGGTTTCATTCAGCTGGTATCCTCCGTGTATATTTCCTTTAGCTTCCTTCCTCTGGTTCTCCCCGTCCTTCTTTAGCAGGTAACCTCGGTATATAGGGTTATGCAGGGATTAAATAAAACGTTTCAAATTATATTCTTAATCTATATATCCACTTACACTGAGGATCTCTGTCATCAGCATCCAGGTTATCCAGGTATTCCGTGAATCCAATTTTTTGTGGGGTTAAAAAGAACCCCCTTTTTTATAGGTGACCCTCAGAAAGATACCTCCACTTCCATATCCAGATTAACATTTATTTCTACAACTTCTGTTTCCAATAAAATTTCCTTAAAATCTTACATAAAAAATATTTCTGGTGTGTGTCCTCTATCCCCCATACATTCCCCTCACCCTTTCAAGAGCGAGTGTTCGGGAGGTGATGGGGCGATCGGACGTGATTTCGGGCAGCTACACCTGACACACCACACCAACGTGTTTCAACGCACTCTGCGTCTTTATTCTTTGTTTGAATGTCCCCTCTCTGTTCCTGCTGGGTTATCGCTGCAGTATGTGGAGCCGATATCGGAACCCGTACCCAGGGAATAATTGTCCCTGATTATCGGCCACCTCCTGCTGGAAGCAATAATCGTTCTATAGTGTGGCCAGCTCAATGGTAATAAGCATAGGAGCATAAACGTTAAACCAAATGCAAGGAGACAAGAGTACAGAATACAAACAGGAATCAGTGGTAACCAACATACACAACAAAGCTGGCCTGCAAAGTTACATGGAGGTATGCAGCACATCCAGCAGTGAAGAATAATGACCGTCAGCCTGGACATGGTAGGATGCCCAAGTACTTCATCAGGGGAGAGTTACAGCACTCCCTAGGGGCAGGTCATGATAATGTGCAACATTGCCCCTAGAGGCCAAACAGAAGAATACACGTCCATAATAGTGTAACAAGTGTGCGACAGGAATGAGTCATTTTGTGATCAAATGTCGGATTAGGATTAATAGCGACTATCTTGTATGAATTCATATGTCTCTGCTAAAGACCTAGTTGTTTATGGAATACTGAAAGCATTACAAATGGATAAACACGTCCAGCGTAAGAGTAAACTTTTGCTGAGGATCTATCTGTAGACAAACGCAGTCCCCTTTTCAGACTTCTGTCGCACAATTAACATAAAACATAGCTTACTATGCGCAGCCACAGCGCCACTGAGCTCCAAAACCCAAAATAACATGATGTGCATAGCATTACCCTGGATTTACAGGCTGCCAGGCTTTCCCGAAAGCCGACAAACAGGTGCATTCATAAAGATCTTACTAAAACACCCAACAAGGGACAATATAAGAAGGACAGGGGGATTTCGCTCCAAAAGACTTGCAAAACGGAGGTATACTGCTGCTGCCTGTGTGTAATTGTGTGTACAGTCATATGCAGGAAGCATTCGCTCAATGCAACTCTGAAAGGTTCCTGTGAATTACAATAAGCTACGGATTTCCATATTAGATGCAGAACAAAGTATGCCGACATAGGTGATTTATATACACTCGCTCTGCTTATTCCCAGATCAGAAAAAGGTCTTACTGTCAGGATTTGGAAGTGCAGATGAGGACGGCAACGGTGCATGGTCTTCCATAAAAATAATCATTGTTATATAAATAACGCTCAATTTTACAATCATCTTCATCTGGGCCGACCCAAAGAGAACTGTTGGAAAAATAAGTTGATCAACTCAACAAGAACAGGTCTGGATGGTGGGGACTTCTGTCTCATCCCTTGTTCTGAAACATGCACATTGCAGTAGTAACCCCCTTCATCTCTCCCCCTCTGCCAGCACAAAGCTGTCAGCTGATGGCAATATTTTTTATACACAGCGATCTTCACTGCCAGTTGCTGACAGCTTACCTCTATAGATGCCGGGTGAGGAGCCCCCTCTTCTTTAATGCCCATAACAGCCACAGTAATAATATCACTGCCTATGATCTGCAGCAGTAACAATGCTTACATCCCTGCTCAGCTTCAATAGAATAGGTGGACGATAAAGAACATTAACGTCTTCCAGATAAACATTGATGGTCTATCTAAACTTTATTGGATCATAACTCTAGGGTCCACTGAACTGTAGGCTAACAAACCATGGCCCTGTACTATGAGACTATATAAAGCTCTACTTAGATTTCCTACTTCATTTATTATCGCTGATACCTGTAGCGTCCGAACAGATTGTGAAACAACATTAATTCATACATTCATTAATCACGGGTAAATACAGAGTTACCTTAAGTCGTTCGTTAAAGAGTACAGCATTCTGTTAAGGGTAAAGAAGCTGAGGAGTTATTTTAAGATTCTGTAAAAAGTCTAAGAAAATTATATAAGTACGTTGCACAAAATGCAAATGTAAAGTGCACAGAGAGATACACAGATACACTGAGTTAAGCGTAACTTCTTCTACCTTCCAGCTGGATAGTATGGAGAGTGCTTGGCATGCTCTCTTCCGTTCCACCTTAAGGAACAAGCCATCCGCCTCCCCCATTGTTACACCCTGTTGTTGGCATCGTTGGCATCAAGGGCAGTGCTAGGTCTTTGACACCCTAGACATAGCTTCACCCTGTCACCCCAATGCCCACATTCATTTATAACATTGTTAATTTCTACTGATTCTCATATACTGCAAAGCCATGGTTTAGGCTCCCATAGCACCATCATGATGCCCCATCAAGAGCAGAGGAGAGAAAATGGACAGAGCAGAGTAGAGAACATGGAAAGAATGGAGGAGAGAGAAAGGACAGCGCAGAGTAGAGAACATAGACAGAGCAGAGAAGAGAACATGGACAGGGTGGATGAGAGAACATGGACAGAACAGAGGAGAGGGCATGGACAAAGTGGAGGAGAGAGCATGGATAGAGCAGAGGAGAGAACATGGACAGAGTGGAGGAGAGAGCATGGACAAAATGGAGGAGAGAGCATGGACAGAGCATAGGAGAGAGCATGGACAGAGCAGAGTAGAGAACATGGACAGAGCAGAAGAGAGAGCATGGACAGAGTGGAAGAGAGAGCATGGACAGAGCGGAACAGAGAGCATGGACAGAGTGGAGGAGAGAACATGGACAGAACAGAGGAGAGGGCATGGACAAAGTGGAGGAGAGAGCATGGACAGAGCAGAGTAGAGAACATGGACAGAGCGGAAGAGAGAGCATGGACAGAGTGGAGGAGAGAACATGGACAGAACAGAGGAGAGAGCATGGACAAACAGGAGAGAGCATGGACAGAGCAGAGAAGAGAGCATGGACAGAGTGGAGGAGAGTGCGGACATACAGGACCGTAGCCTAGGAGCGGTTATGGACAGAGCCTATGAGAACGCAGATGGGACAAGTTAAAGAAATCATTTTCCATTTCTATACTTAAGCTGGCCATACACTATAAGATAAATTGTTCCAATCTAAGCATTTTTCAAGAGTGGGTAAAACCATGTTGAATTGCAGGGGGGGGGAGGTAAAATGAATGTCAGTGTTTGCATGCAGGGAGAATACTTTATTGTTGCATGTTGCACACAGATACTGACCAGCGTTACTGTTACACTGTTATTACACTTGGACTGGAAACATCATCTCTCACCTGTAATACTGATTGCAATTAATTACATTTTCCTCCCCTGCAATTCAACATGGTGTTACCCACTCTTGAAAAATGCTTAGATTGGAACAATTTATCTTATAGTGTATGGCCAGCTTTACTGTAAAGAATCTGATAAAGACACAAGAAGCAAGAACCTCCATATTCGGTACTCCACATATAGACACAGCTGATTCTTGTTTGGATATTGAGTATAAATAGAAACACAGGGGGGGGGGGGGTGTTTGGGGGGGGGCATATTAAGCTATGCTAAATTTTGGGAGCTTTTTGTCACTGCAGGCAGAGGGGAGCTGTCACTGGGAATCATACCTCTTACCAGTCAAATCTGAAAATATTGTTTAAAAATACTTTTAGGTGTCAGATTGAAGTAAAAAAGGCATCAATCATGCCGGAGCGCCAGTTCACTGCAATCCAGGGGAAATCTCGCTCTTCAAACGCCGCGTTTCCCCATGACAGGAGAACATATAGCCGTGTTTTCATCTGCGCAAGCTTTAAAATAAGGTATAACAGATAACGCAGAAAAAGAACAATTTTATATTTATATAGAGAAATATTTATATTATTTAGATTTCTTTTTGCCTTGTTATCCCGGTATTAGTATAGTAATAGTTCCTCTACTATCTGATTTCCGTTCCGCTCGGCCTTACGTGATTCCATGGGAAACGCACTGACACATTTTTAGTGACTTGTTCGCTGACAAATAGATGAAATGAGCTTTTTTCAACATATTTTTTTTCTTTTGAAGAAGATTATTATTTGATAGATGAAATGTCAGAAATAATTTGATTTTTGTTTCCTCCTGCTCTTGATTGATGATTATTTGTTGCTTGGAGCAAAGTGTCAGTATGTTTCCAGGGTCACTTAAAGGGTTTCCTGTAAGTGCGAGTTTTGAATTAAGAAGACTCCCTCATGAATTGGATATAGAGTAGAAATAGCACACATAGCCAGGAGTCGCAATCAGAACACAATCCACGCTAAATTTACTAAACTGCAGGATTGGAGACCTGGGGATGTTGCCCATAGCAACCAATCAGATTCCCGAACACATTCTCCAGTATGTGGAATAAAACTGAGAGCTTGAATCTGATTGGTTGCTATGGGCAACATCCCCACTTTTCCAAGTTTATTTAGGCTTGGTAGGGTGCCGCAGTTTATTTAGGCTTGGTAGGGTGTTTGTTAGGATGCTCAGTACACCACTCCAATGGGTTTAGAGGGCTTTTGGATTGCGACAAATCATGGCACTATATTCTTTTATCAATTTGAAAATCACCTCCGGTTAAATGTTGCCTTTATTTCAATAAACCTTTTGATTAAAAATTCTCATGGGTGAAAGTCATGGCAGCTTCGTCAACTCATTCACTCTCTTTTCCAACACTGAATGATGTACTCCCTGTTTTGGGGCAGGTTATTTACCTTCACCACCCAGGACATCTTTATTTTTCTTGCTGGACAAGTTTTCATTCATTCATTCCTTTTTCACCACAGAGATCTTCTTCATTCTTCTGGAGCCACCATGGGGACAGAATGGAGCATTGATTTTATTGTGCAGGGGTGGGGCTTCAATCGTCATTTGCATAAACCACATTCTCACGTCCCACCCCCAAGCTGCTGTTTTTTGGGAGGGAGAAAGAGATGTATGCCTTATAATGTAAAACTATCCAATTACTTATACCTCTATGGATGACCCATAGGATGCTTGAAATTAACCCTACATTGTACGCTTTTGGACAGGCAATTAAATGGCTTAAGTCCCCACTCCTACCCAGGGCCTCCATAAGGGGGAACAAGCCGGTCCTACAGTTCCACAGACTTTGCGAGTCCCGGGCCCGGTTGATCCTGGCGGTCCTGCTCCTTCCCTTATAACATTCCCAGTTGAGAAAAATTCCTGTTGTGTTTCATATCCATCCTCCCCAGAGTTCACGCAGCCATCTTTTGGCCATCTCCCAGCATGATAGATTTTCTGAAGTCTGCTGTACTCTAATATCTATTGCAGTAACTATAAAGTAATAAAATCTATTCGGTGACCAGGCTGTGCTGGGTAATAGATGACTTCTGACTCGGGGTATAAAACAGACAGCGTCAGTGCATTTTAACCAATAAGGAGTCTTTCAATCATTTGGACAGGCCCCACGGAGTAATAATACTCTCCTGCTGCACCCCTTCTTGTATGGCTGAATAGTTAACCAACCTGCCTAAATAGGTTGTCAGTTATCTGTGATAACAACAGTCCAGGCGTTGAGCCATAAACTGGGTTATAGCCAGCTGCCGGGGAAGACTTATATCCTCTCCCAAGCGTTTTACAGCGTCATCATTTTTACTGCCTGTTTCATGAAACACATTTTCCAGCCAGGCCACAGGGCGCACTCTGTAACCCCAGGGTACGCATCATGGGGATGATACAGGAGTAATAGCGGCTCACAAAATAATAAGATCTGCACCTGGAGAAACCGTGTTGCGGTGTGAATAGTCATTTGTTTTGTATGCAAGAAAAATAACTGATTATTTTGCATGTACCTGCTAAACTTCTTTATATTTAAACTATAATTTAGAGTTCGAGTTGTATGTAGTTAAGAGTTGTATGTATTGTGACATACGCCAACATATGCTAAAACTGCACAGTGAGGGTTCTGATGTAGAATGAGGAGGGTTTCAATGCGGATTGGTGAGGATAGTGATGGGGATCAGTGGGGTTTCTGATCCGGATTGGTGGGAGTTCTGAATTGAAGAGGGTTCCAGGGTATTTGGTGAGGGTTCTGATGTGAATTGGGGAGGGTTGCAGGGTGTATTATTAAAACAGCACTCGACACTCCATGAATGAATGCTCAGCGCTGTTTCTAAATACATAAAGTGTTTTTCTAAATAGCGCTGAGCATTCAGTCATAGAGTGTTGTATATTGTGAGCTTGCCAAAAAGAACAAATAATGGCACCTGAGGATTCCTGATAAGATCATGGGCCATTTGTAAAGTCAGGGTTGCCAACTCAGACAATTTCGGGCACTTCACACGTTAACAAATCTCCCAGAACCTGACGTGGGGCAGCGATTGAATGCAAATCACTGNCTCATTCCCCAGCGTTACTATGGATGGACAAGACTTGATGATGTGAAGCTCATCAAAGTATATTTTACCGTGCAAGAAGCGGGGCTTCAGACATTATTTGCATAAATCATGCCCTCTGGGAAACCACAATACTGCCATGTTGGGAGGGAGAAACCAAAAGTCACCAACCATCCTCTATAATATCGACTATCGTGACGACCACCCAAGATCATCCTGATAATTGCTGTAATGGACGATCAGCCTTTATATATTACATTTTCCTTACACAGGGCTCTGCCACGGTCCAGATTAGCTCCTTTTCTAGCTGTCCTCGCCACCGGTTGATCTCCTCTACATAACACTGTGACCATAGGCAGCAGGCATTGTTGTAAGCAGTTTTATTTCTCATGTTCATTGCAAATTAACAGCAATTTGTGGTGTAAACATGAAATACTCCAGACAGGGCAGCTTGCATCCTTTCCAGCATTATCTATGTGGTACTGTGATATGCCGGTGGCTCACACACTGAGCCTAGTCAGAGAGATGGAGAGGGAGAGATCAGAGCTCTAGTTGAAATTCAGATCACAGCAAAAGCAATTTCCGAGTGTGCAAAGTACTGTCAGCAAGCCTGATGTTTGTGTATGAAATATAGACAATATGACTGGCCCATCGGATTCCTCTGTCAGCCTGATGGATGGAACTTGTGCGGCGGCAAAGCGGATGCTTTAGTGCTCAGTCTCTCGCCCGTTGAAAGGGGATCGAGGTTTAATAGAGGTAAAAGTTTCTTTTAATCTGCTGAAATTCCTAACTGAGGCTACAACGGAAATAAAACAAGAATGAGTCCTAGCCCCGGGCAGGAAGAGCTGGCGGAGGAGAGGCATTTAAATCTATTCTGTGGAGCCCGGTTTTTTTCCTTCAGTGAATATTAATATGGGAAGGGCATTAATCTGCCATATTGTTAGCTGAATATAGCACCTAAGTCTTGTCTTAGGGCTTATTTTATGAGGCACACTAGTTAAAAGCCCATCAACATATAAGTCTGATTATTCATCGATCACATTGACGCCCTGACAATAACCTGGTTTTTTGAAGTCAGGGTTTGGCTGAGCCACTTAGCAGTGCAACATCTGATGATCCCGTTCACATTGGTCCATGAACCCAGGAACTTTTATTTTAACCAATTTAATCTCTACAAAAACCTGGGCTGGCCCATTCACATTGTCGTACCCGGGAATAACCCTGCAAAGTCTGGGTTTTGTTTCTTGATCTCTAGATACAGGTATTTGCAAGACTCATTAAGGCAGTAAGCCATTTTTTGATGCAGTGTGAACGGGGTATATGTGCTGTTTTGGTAAAGGTAACATTTATTGGCGCACAAGGACAGAAGCATCCTTGCACCTCGGGAAAGGTGGTGGCCCAGTGACTCACAAGAGGCTGAACATAACAGATCGCTGGCAAATGTGATCCTCCTCAGCTCCAGCGATTGCTCCAGACCTCTGTGCTTGGGCCATTCAGCAATGGACACACTGCCAGGACACTAATATTGCCAGGCGCCCCACTGCACCGAGCACTGAGGGCTCCATTACTGTCCACTGGCTGTATTCCCATGTCCTGTCCAAATGGCGCACAAATAATAAAGCAGAGCTTAACAGGCTGGATCACAAGACAATGCAGACAAAACAGGAAGGACGGCAAATGACCAGCACCTGAGAAGCCAAGTACAGTCTATAAATCCTGGCTACTCATNTGCTACAAATTAATCAGAGACAAAAGTCCACACAGCGGCCCNCTAGGGGCGGGTATGTAAAATATCNTCACCAAAATCTCCAATATTANCCCAAANGGTAGAACACAAGTACAAGGTACATAACAGGGCCATACCATTTACCATCTTTGAGGGACATTTGNTGAGACCTAGAGGGAGACCCAGATTGTGTTAATAGTGCCACTGACCTCGTTTAAGATACTATCCCCTGTGGTGCTGTATGAGATCAGTATATTAGGAAACTTATGCTGTTTTCACATATAAATTCACGGTTCCAATAACTCTTTGTTCTTATTTATTTTTTCACCACAATTTCCTACTTTTTCAGATATGTCTTTCTAGATTTTAGATAAATATATACATGAGTTAATTAATTTCATAGTGAATAATAAAAATAATATAATATGATTGTATATTATAATATATTTTCATCAGGGCTCGAAGTGGGACGGTATGTGCCGGTATGGCATACCGGCACTTCCCCCGCGAAGCCACCCCCCTTTTCTAAGCTCCGCCCCTCAGCACTGGAGGGGGGAATGTTAGTTGAAAAAACCTGCGGTTCCAGAGGGGGCGGGGCTTATGTAAGGGGCGGGGCTTAGCACCATACCTGCACTATAGAATCCCCTTTTCGAGCCCTGTTTTTCATATATATTATATGAAATTATATATATATATATATATATATATATATATATATATATATATATATATATATATATATATATATATATATATATATATATATATTTTAATAGAGTTTATCCTTGTAATATATTTATCGCTGCATCCAGACATCCATACCCATCTACTTATTTCTCTCTACAACCTTTTGATACTCCTACACTAAACTAATCCCCTACACTGTATATATAATCCCTCGCCTGTGCCTTTGACTAGCTTTGCATTGGTACACACATGTGTCCTGTGTAATGTGATTGAAAAAGACGGGGAAAAACAATTGTTATTATTATTATTCTCATTATTATTATTATTATTTTTTGTTAGAAGAGCAGAATTTGCCTTTAATCTCTTTTATCACAAACATGGTGTAATTATCATGTATTTCGTCTGCTGTAAAAATTGGATTGCCTTTGTAGAGTGAACTTAACTGCACATTTACACACAAAAAACAAACATTAAAAATAAATGAATTTCAATTGGTCTTTGAAGTCAGCAATCTCTACAGTCTCAGACCCTACAAGATGTTCTCCAAATTCATTAATGCGACTTTTCATGTTGCTTTGTATTAACTAACACACTTCCAGTTCTGAAACGCGATCGATCTTTCTTTACTCTCTCCCCCCCAAAAATAATATATAAACATACAGTGTAACAAATCATTTCTCCAGCTCGGGATTATGATTTATGTACAGTTCATGTGGTGAGTTCAATTTGGGATTAAGTAAATCTTCCATTTTGGCTGTGTTAAAAGGAAGAGGTGTTTTATTTCATTCACACATCATGATCAACTACTCCAATGCTCCTACTAGCGTCTAAGTCCATGTAATGCGTTGCCTGGGTCACACACACGTTCCTTCTTCACCGGGAATCTGGAGCATGCGCTTACAGAAGGGCAGATTGCAAGCTTCCAAAACCAGGGCCTGTGCTAGGTCCCTGGACACCCTAGACGAGACCTATCACTGTCTACCCACCATCTCCTCAAGCTTCCGCTGCAGCCTCGGTCTGGTTCACATAGGAGGAGCGGCTGGCACCCTCCCGGGCTGGCTAATCATTTACATGCTGGGTTATAATAAACCTTATTATAATAAACTTACAATTCCCATAACACAATTACCACATAAGACAAATATATTTCATCCACTGCCAGTCATGAACCTGGACCCATTTTGCACTGGACCCATTGCCCATACACAATATCATCCGCTGTGTATGGGCAATATCGGGAGACCTACTGGCATTTTTGCATGCAACTATGGATCTTCTACATTTACCTGTAACTGTTTACAGCTAAATATACATGCTGTACATCGGAACATTACAAGTTGCACCATGAGAACATTGTGCAAATACCTCTCAGCATCAGGCCTCGTATCCTTGTTACTTGATGATGAGCAGGTGACAAAGAACCAGATTCAGACCAACACATTACACCCGATATGCATACACACCTGGGAGAAGTTAAGGTAGGCATCTGGACAGGGCTGGATTAAAGATCACCTGGACCTGGGGTTTCCATTTTTCAAGGGCACATTGGAGTGACCATGACCACTGTCACATATGTGTGAGACTAGTGTGTGGGATTGCAAATTGCACATAGGACCATGATTTATATCTCTCTTCATACCTCCCTTTTCACACTGTTATGATTCAGTGCATGAAGGTGCCTGCAGCCACTACACAGTAAGTAGATCAATCTGTATACACATCAGCGGGAGACCTGAGGCGGATTGCATATGTGGGCCTTTTTTCAGATTGAGGCCCGGGGCTGTAGTCCATCAGCCCCATTGTTAATCTGGCCCTGATTCTAGATGCATATGTGAAATGGTATATTTGGGGTGATGCCCTATAACCTGTGTGCCTCTAGTTCCTGGCCCCTACAGGGCTCCTCATCCTGTGATATAGACTAAATGGCATAGAAATCGTGAACCAGTGCTCACCGTAACCGATATATAATAAAATCCAAACCTATAAGAGGTTGGTAAAAAGGACCTCAGAGTAACAGATAAATACCAATAGAAAGCAATCACTGAGTAGTCCTGAAACGCGTCAGTGTGTCCAGCCGCAGCAGAGTACACTACCTACGCAGAGCAGTGACTGCTTTTTATTGTTATTTATCTTTTATTCTGAGGTTCTTTTTATCACCCTCTTATAGGTTTGGATTTTATTATATATTGGTTACGGTGAACGCTGGTTCCCTTCCCGGATTTCTTCGTCATTTTGCACATACGTGACTAGAGGGGAGAGCCAGGAGATTTGGATTCTTTTCGCTGTGTTATATTTAGTGTGCTATATATTACCCCATAACTCCTGTGCCAGTAGAGATAAATATTCGTCAGCCCCTTATATTAACCAACGCCGAGATGTATGTTTTGACAATACACTGCTCACCCCAGCAAATCAGTTTCAATCAGTCAAGTAACCTATACAATTGTTGCATTAATGTTTAGGTTTGCTTAATGAACCCTTGTCAAGCATCCATAACTGAGAAAAATTTAGATGTAACAATATTCCCAGGCTTTTCATTACCTAGTATGGATTTATTGGCAGGCATGTGCAGAGATAAATGTCAGGGCCACTGCTCTGATTCTTGGATTACAGCTGGAGAAAGATCTATGCCCTTCGGTTTGGCACGGCGCTCCCTCCTGCTCCGTACTGGATACTCCGTCCCTGAATCCCTTTTCCTCCACCCTTCTTACAATTCATTTAAAATTACAAGATGCTTCATTTCATCCTGACTATGATTGATAGCCATTCATAAGTCATAAAACAGAAGCATGACAGATGCAGCTGAGATATTAACCTACAGAGAGCAGAATCTCAGTGGAAGGTAGCAGAAATGCCATTAGTTGGGTCCCGACGGAACTATCCATTAAGGATGAAACGTGATCATTTGCCAATGGGCGTCAGCAAACTTCGTCTTTCTGTGCCTTATGGGCAGGGGTCCCTGGGGGTGGGAAAGGCTATTTCTGTATTTGGATGAGCACTGCTGTTATCTGTTTGCTTGCAGAAGGCTCCATTCGGCTGTGGTGTTTAAAGAGCTGAAGCCTTAAGGTTGGGGTGTCCAAAATTCAGTGACCACAAATGAATTGTAATGAAAACAGGCAGGAAGAGGGCTGTATATATCGCTTGCCAAGGTTAGCACACACCAGGGATGGGGGGTACAATGCCAGCCACTTTACATTACCAGGGGTGCCTAGATTTCTAACTATGGCCCTTTATAGTAGGACAGATATCCTTATAAAATATTGTAATATTCTATAAGAGAGTAATGAGAGCTTTTTTATATATGACATGTATTTTATTTTATGACCACTAGAGGTCGCAAGTCAGTGTTCTGCTTCTCAGCCTGCTCCTTCTTCTCTCTCCTTCCTGTTCTTCAAGAAGAAAGGTTTCAAAGACTCATCGGGAAAGAGAAAGAGCTGGCCCAGCGACAGCTAGGGACAAGGGGGACAGCTGTGATGGGGCTTTGTCACTAGTGTTACCACTATTGGGAGGGGGGCCATAAATCTGATATATATATAGCTTAGATCTTTATGTGAAAAGCGTAGCTGTGTTCCTAAATCCATGGAGAAGGCCTGTGAGCTAGGAAACCACCACTTGGGGCAGATCCAAAGTTAAATTAGAAAATTAGAGTTGAGCTGGGAAACTTCACCTCACAACTCTAATTCTGTTCTGTTATATTTACTTTCAAACTTTTCATACTTTATACTTTCTGCCTCCCCTGCAGTTCAATATTTGGTTTTGTCCAGGTCTACACCTATTATAACCTTACTCCTAAAACTCTGGATCAGCCCCCTTGAGTCTAATACTGTTTGCCACAAATAAAATGTATCATCATGGTCTTGTCCGGTTGTAAATTTTCACCTGATTCCCTCTTATTTTCAAACTATGAATCTGGTCGTATAAATTGACCTCTGGCAACTCTAAATCTTTCTGAATATTTTAATCCCCCCTCCTCCCCCCCATGCGCCGTAATGTAATATGCTTTTTCCAAATTATCTCATTGTCTTCGCTTTGCTCCTAAATTATGAACATCAGGACCACAATGCACCGGAAAAACTCCCAATGCAGATCTTAAACAGACACAGGGACATCCAGGCGGTACAAGATATTTTCGGCTGCCTCTAGGTAGACTACATGTATATTTTATCCCATGTTTCTTTTCTTTTTGGTTCATGTATTATTAATGCAGCAGGAATGTGTTATATAAAATATAAACTGGGGTTTTGTTTTCGATGATTGTCGAGCTTTTCGGCAGGAGACAGCCTATCAGGGCGCCCTAGCCTCCAAGAAAGCCTAATATTAATGCAGCACAGGATGAGAATTTTGTATTTATTATTTTTTTAATTGAAGTCTCAAATTAGTTTTGAAAGGCCGCAGTGGGCCCGCAGTTAAGGCCAGATTTACCCGCCGTATTATTGTAATGTGATGGACCCCTGTGGTAGCAGAATGAGACTGATTACTCATGAACATGAGCGACATTGGCTCGGTGCCCACAAGGCAAAGTCGTAGACTGGTTCTGACCCCCCGTAACAAGATTTTCCCGTAACGCAAACTGACAAACTTTCTGCAGCTGGCTCCATGCATTTAGAAATAAGCCCGGAATGATGTCTAGAGAGGTTCAGTTTTAATTAGCTTTGGGATTTACTAGTACCGAGGGCTAGCTTATCTAAGGGCTATATCATGATGTGGTTATAATTATTTTGGCCGTTACCGCGAACCACCTGTTCGGGAAAGGGCAAATCGGTGCAGCTGCTGGCGGCACCTCTTGGGAAGCAGGAATATTTATCATCGTTAAATGCAATCATTACATTATATAGGGGGGGGGGGAACTAAGTAAATATTACAGTTTGATGCCAGGAAATGGTTAAAGTGAAATAACAATCAGAGGGTTTTTTTTTTCTTCTCTCAGCCTGCCAGAGCACGGTGCCCTCAAGATGAATTGTATTTCATTTACATACAGAAGGAGTTCTCCGAGGCATCATCAGCAGAGTGAGGAATAACCGGGTCTATCAGAAGAAAAGTGGAAGCAGGTTTGTGTTTTCTATTCAGGGTGCAGAATCCAGAGGATGAAGTTTTTCACCCATGGGGGGGGGGGGGGGGGGGCTCGGCCAATCGAAACATTTCCTTATTTAAACCTCCTTCTACACTGAACATCTTACTGTCAATGATCACTCATACCTGAAATAAACCCGGACCTAGAGGCGGGGACAGCCGGGCCTACAGTCCCGGGCCCGGCTGCCCCTCCACCCCACAGCAGTGGCCCGGCGCCATGCACTGGTGTGCCGGCCATTGCCGGCAGCCTCCATGAAATCACGTAGACGCCATTATAGGCGTCTATGTGAGTTTAAATAGGCCCGACAGCCTCCTGCAGTGACGTCACGACGTCCTGGCGTTATGTGGGGGGACTTTGTAAACCCCGGGGCCCAGGCAGTCGTGGCGGCGGCCCTGCCTAGAGAAGTTACAGATTGTCTTAACCTAGTTGCATGAAGTCATCAATAGATGCTTTTACCCTGATTACATTCCAGGATATATTAGGAGATTGCTGCTGCAATATCTACCTCCGCATCTAGCATGTAAGCTCTCACTAGCAGGGACCTCCTTCCTCCTATTATCTCATCCCTCCTGTATATATCCAATGGAATACATTATACACATCCCATTAGTTATTATTCTGTGCCCTCATACTATGTATGTATTACATGTTTGGTACTGAATTCTATGGCATTGCACCCCATGCTGTATACGATCTCATGTCTGTTATTGTTGTGTATACCATTACACTATACCCCATATTATGTATGTACGGCGCTGGGAAACTATGTGGTGCCTTATAAATAAACGTTAATAATAATAATTTCTCCAGAGTTGGTAACTTCATTGATAGTAAACCGACTGAATACCCGTGGAATAGAAATAAATGTATATGGTGACACGGTGACTATAGACATTTTTATAGGGTTATATGTTTCACTTGTAGGTAATTCTTAAAAGGGAGTGGAACAAACCCTTGAGAACTTAGATCCCACACAAGAAGTGTTGTTACTCCAGATGGGCCAATGAATCTGATTACACAGGACAGGAGGGTATTCATATTTATATAGTTCAATATGGGCTCACTAAAGTATGTAATACCCTCCTATAAAATATTGATGCTATGCAATGATAAGGTAGGGTTACTGGGAGAAACCAAAATCAGGCAGCATGTGGGTGAGGTAGAGGGTGTGATTTATGCTAATCACATTTGAAGACCCTCCCCCCAGGGGGGTGAATTCATCATTTTACTATAGATGGGAGGGATTTGATGTCATCAAGTTCTACCCCTCCTAAGTATTGATAGGGGCTGAAGGTGATTTACATTGAAGCCTAGGTCCCGGGATGACTCTCCTAGAATACCAGAACAAATACCCAAAATCTGATGTTTAGGTTGAGTTGGCAACTGTGGTCATTTCAACCCTCCCCATGTATCATTCCACCCCTATAATTTCATCCATCACTGCCTATTATTCCGCCCTACCCTTCTATCATTCCACCCCTCCCATGCCTATGATTCCGTCCCTCACCGCATATGATTGCGCCCATCCCCATCTATCATTACACCTTTCCCCTTGTTTGCCTCCAGCTGGTCAGTCCCCTACCTATCCCTAATGAGCTTAAACATATTTTATTACCTTTGCAGTCCTTCCTCTGCTTCTCTCCTCTGCAACACTCTCTGCTGTGAATGACACTGGAGGATTTTGTAGGTACTGGCAGGCAGCGGTTATGCTTTGATTGGCTATAAAGGCTTTCTATACAGTCCATTGGAAGGAAGTCACTGTCAGACATTACTATTAATGAGGACATCAGCACTAGTGCGGGCACCTTGGACAGCCTGGACCCCGGTAATTTGTACCCCCTCTTGAATGAACAGTTGCTTCAAGTGTAAATCAGGCTTTGTTTGTAATTAAGGATAAATCAGCTAAACTATTGATACTAAAGGCAAATACAGAATATAGAATACAGTTCTACAATACAGTGTTAGCATAAGTACCTGTATTGTTACATCTATAGAAAATAACGATATAATACAATACCAGTTTTACCAGCCTATGAAGCCTCTTTTTCTATGCCATGTAAATCTTGCAATATTCTTGTATATCACAAGGAAAGAGAAGTGTGTGCTTTTAAAGCAACCTAAGACAAATTACTTTCAGCTACATTAAATCTTCCAATATGTGTTCTTGTGCAGATATGGCATTTCTCTTAAAATAAATTACATTTTCCATTAGGAAAGGTTGTTAAGAGTCAGCATTCTGTGCTTGGGGCTGAAATTTGGATTTGATTATCAAACAATATGAAAGAAGAATGTTTTGAAACCCTGTGCTGTCAGAGGAACATGGATATAGAACATAATAAAGGGGCATTTGCAGATAAAACAGCCCTGCCGCAGACTCCTCTGAACACCTCCTGATTAACCATTAGGCTGACTCGGTGTCAGCCTAGGGTGCGTGTCTTTAGGGGGCGTCACCACGAGTTCCTTGAGGAGAAAGATGTTTGAAATAATTCATATGTATTTTGACAGTGATGCATCAACAGCTGAATTGCGGATGTATTATTGTGGATATTAATACAAGGTAAAGACTAGGGTTATGCTGCGTGGAGGAAATTGATCATAGAAGAGGAATGTTAGGGTTAGGCCTGTGAAAGGGGATGGAGCATAGAAAAGTAAGGTTATGGTATGGTTGCTGGAGGGGGTGGAGGATAGAAAGAGAAGGTTATGGTTATGCAGAGGCTAGAGAAGCATAGAAGGGTAAGGTTATGGTATGGTAGCGAGAGGGGGTGGAGAATAGAAAGAGAAGGTTAGGGTTAGGCTGCAGGGAGTGGATGGATCTTAGAAGGGTAAGGTTATCATTACGTTTAAGGAGGTGATGGAGCATCAAAGGGGAAGGTTAGGGTTAGGCCTGTGAAAGGGGATGGAGCATAGATTAGTAAGGTTATGGTATGGTTTCTGGAGGGGGTGGAGGATCGGATCGAAAGGGAAGGTTAGGGTTATGCAGAGGCTAGAGGAGCATAGAAGGGTAAGGTTATCATTACGTTTAAGGAGGTGATGGAGCATCAAAGGGGAAGGTTAGGGTTAGGCCGAGGGTAGTGGAGCATAGAAGAGGAAGATTAGGACTAAGCTGCAGGAGGGGATAAAGCGTCAAAGGAGAATGTTATGTTTAGGCTTATTGGTGGAGATGGAGCATAGAAGGAGTTATGGTTAAGCTGTTGTAAGGTTGCTATGGGCAACATGTCCACTTTTCCTTTTCCAGTGTTTACTAAATCTAGCCCCTAGTGTTTTCTTATTTCATGATATAAATATTGTACAAAAAACATTAAGCATTGTTTTGAACTAAAATTATTTGTGGCGCAATATTATTACGGCAACATGAGATCGATTTTGTAGCACACATTGATTTTCCAGTACACAAACCTGATTGTGATTCAATTGATTATGCAACACTAAAATAATTGTGTAGGGCGCCACAGAAGTCTAATTTAATATAATTGACTTTAGAGTGCACAAATATGTTTATAATCCACTGACGTTGACGTTGTGTCACAAAACAGCATATGGATCGGGAGTCGTTTTTAATTTACAAAATTACGTTTGTAACTTATTTATTCGTGTCATGGCAAATTGGGGTCAGATTGGTGTTTTATTATATAGACAAAAGGACTAAAAATTTAGATTTGCACAACAGGATATAGGAAACCAATATTTTATATGGATATATTCCATTATTTTATCTCCCGCTCTTCAATTTCAGAAATGAAGTATCTACTTTTGTATTTTCGTCTTTTTATGAACAATGCTGATCCAGGTTCTATTCTCCTCGCAGAGAAACTGCCAAGTGTTGTTCATACTTACCTGCTCTCTGAGGTCCCACGGTGGACTGCGAGATCATCTCATAATTTGTAGGACTTCATAGGAAATAACATGATTCTGGGATTGTGTTGCGATGCATGCACCGTAAATGTCTTCATCCGTAAGTCATTTTGGGATGTATATATCACATATAATAAAAGGGGAGTTTGATCACATTGATCATGACCGTAACGCTGTAGGCTTCGGCGAGCCAATAGATGTTGTTGTTTTAGGACCAGAATCAGGAAAAAAGTGCATCCATGGATGGGAAGAGTGGCCGTAATGTATGGACTGGGTTGCGGACCCCGACTGAGGATTCCAGGATTACACGGCAAGGGCCGTGTTTTTTTTTTAGCTTTTAGCTTTTAGCTTTTTTTTTTTAGCTTTTTGATAAGCTATATAACTAGTATATTGAAATATGTATACGCTGACACAAACCTGAGCAGCTCTGATTGGTGATCAGGGTAGAAGCTTCTGGAAGTGGGCCCAGATTGACAGGTGGGACAGGTGGCAGTTGACACCAACAGAGAGCTGAGAAGAAAGCTATGTCGTTGTTATGTACCCCTATAACTATGTGTATTGTTCCCCCTTTTGCAGTGGCTTCCACACTTTCTCAGTCGAGGCACCCTTAGGGTCTTCCCTACGACACAATCATTACAAAGCAGTCCCAGTTATTACGTTTTTGAGTCAATTGTGTAATAACTATTTAGGTGAAGACAGAAATACCTCAGATCTTGTGTAGCCCCTATACAAGACGTAACATTGCGCTTCTAAACAACATTAGAAAAACATTCCGCTTCACTCGAATAAGAGCGTCGCAGCACCCTAGGGAGCCGCACCTCACAGGGAACCACCACCCTATTATATTGCTTCGTATTGTACGGCACTGACGAAACTTTGTAGAATGATATAAAAAAAAGTTATTAATAATAATAATAATTATTATTGACATTGTACAGTGTGGGTCATGCTGATGACCTTTCACATAGAACCAAATCTTTACATTTAAATGTGGAAAATAAATATGAATAGAAAAACTAATAATGAATAATAATGAATCATTTCCAGCCTTGTGTCTTATTTTCAGATAATTAATGAATGTAAAAATTAACATTTTACTACAATCTGTTACAATCTGTTAGTAAAAGTAACCAAAGCTGAATGTGAATAGGAGTCTGTGCATTTGACCTTATTCTCCAAGCATATTTGTTATGTTTTTTATATTAGTATATATAAGTAAATGAGGACACGGTGTGTAAATAGATGTATCATATTGTTGTCGGAATGTAAGAGTCTTGAATACACTGTTAATAAGTCTTATAGTTTTACACTGTACAATGTTATCTGTCTCATAATCCCCTGATCTCCTCCGAAAAATTCTCCAGACGATTTAGTCTGTGTAATAATCCTCTCACAAAGAAATGGCTTAATGGTGTAACCTACTGACAGGGGCGGGTATGACATAATCTGAGGTTCAGCACGACATTGCGCTAAATAAGTTGTCTAGGAAGTGGCAATATATGACATGAATGAAATGATATAAAAGGTCTCAGTCAGAGCATTGTCATTATCCAAGGCAAATATGGGCCCAATAATTGGATCATTCAGAATTCCTCAACCGGCCAGTGGGCCGATCTTTTTAGGTGGTGTATGTGCTTTATGTTACCTGCAGCGGACATGCTTTGTCTCAATGGACTGGATCCAGACTTACATACTATTGAACTTACGAGCATAAAGTTACCAGTGGGTAAAACCATTGTTTAGGTTTAGTCTGAAGGGAGGGGGATGGATTGGACAGGGGGAAGTTAGGGTTTGGCTGCAGGTAAGGGGGATGGATCTGAAAATTGAAAGATTAATGTTACACATGTGTAAGTGCTCAATCCTATATCTCTGAATGTGTAGTGGATACAGGTGTAAGTGTCTAAACCTATCCCTCTGAAGGTGGAGTAGATACATATGGCTGCCATTAGGAGGGGACAGCCGGTCCTACAGTCCTGGGCCCGGTCGTCCCCCCAACCCCTGGCAGTCACCGGGCCACTGCCTACTAAAGGCTCGACGGCCTCCTGCGGTGACGTTGTGACGCCACAGCGTTCTAGTGTCATGTGAGGGGGCCTGGCTGCCCGGGACTTTGTGAGTCCTGGGCCCGGTTGATGTTGGCGGCGGCGGCGGCCCTGTAGATACAGGTGTAAGTGCCTAACCTTGTTTCTCTGAAAGTAAACCATAGGAAACCTTAGCACTGGGAGGGCCAACACTCATGGGAGCATGGGAGGTGAACAATGGGAGCGATAGTCATAATCAGTCTTGCAACCTGATCAATGTGAATCGACAGTGTTGAGCTCCCGACTACGTCAACCTCCACACATTTGATCATCAACCTTGTAACTGTCTATGTGGCAACATATGTGTTCAGTAATATAGGTGTTATTGTGCCGTTTTGACGCTTCTTATGCTTCCACTGGAACTTTCCTGATGAAATTCGCCACGAGACTCCGCAGCACAGTTATGATGGATAGCTGGAAATGGCTCACAGTATATGATTGTCATTTCCTGACTGTTACTGAACGGGCAGAGTGAGTCCCACCACAGTTGTGCAGACAGGAAAGGTCAGAGGCCTGTATTGGGAATTACCTTGACCTTTACAAACACATCCGTCACCCACCCCCTGCATCATCCATCGCTCAAACTTTAAAGGTCCTCTCACTATTAATGATGGAAAGAATACGTTTTCATTCTTCTGTACCAATCTCTGGAATAAAGTCCGCAGTCACTGAACTGTACCAAAGAACGTCTTTGGGTTTTATTGATAAAACATAAATACTTCTTATTTGAACATTTCCATTATGTGAGTTTTCTATTCATGTTGAATTAAATCCAGTGCTTGCCATTAAATCAAAAGCTATGAAAGACACCCAAAGCATTTGGATGACATTTCATCAGGCAGAAGAACCATCCCGTAGACTGTACATACGCATGTGTTATAATAATGAATCCACTTTTTATTTTATCTACTTATATTTTTTTTTTACTATAATGTTTTTGCGAGTTTAATGATCCTTATGTAATATCAAGAAGCGATGTTGAAGTCATCTATGCGTATGCCACAATCTGGGACTTGTGAGTGTAATGCTGATCATACGCAGGGCCACCGCCAGGATCACCCGGGCCCGGCTGTCCCCCCTGATCATACGAAACTGGTTTTCCGGCAGATTTCCGTGCATGAGCTGCGACTTCACTTCTTACCGATTTAGGCCTGATGGAGCGGGGAGCGGGGGAAGCATTTAAATTGTATAGTATGTGTTGAGCTAAGGATCTGTGTTACGAATCTTTTCTGTACCACACTTTTCTGCCGTATCCGCTCTTCACTCGCGTTGCATATTCAAAGCCGCGGCTGCTGAATGTCGGCTGTTCTTTATTTTGAAAAAAGAAGTTTGGTTCTTTTCTTAGCAATATGACAGCTTACCCATTCATGACAGGAATAACTCATTTCCAGGGTATGTCACAGTATGCGGGGAATGGGAGGGTTAGTATGCGAGGAGTGGAACTGATAGAAGCAGGGGGATTAGGGTTAGGCTGCAGGGAGGGGAACCGATCTGTAAAGGGAAAAGTTAGGGTTAGGCTGCATAGAAAAAGAAGGTTAGGATTCAGAGAGGGGAATGGATCACTGAAGGGGAAGGTTAGACTTAGACTGTGGAGAGGTGATGGAGAATAGAAATCAAGGGTAAGGGTTAGGCTGAGAGGAGGGGATGGAGTATAAAAGGGGAGAGTTAGGCTGCAGGGAGTGGGTAGTGTTAAGGTAATGGAAGGGGGAGGGTTATGGTTAGAGGTTGAGGCAAAACTTACCTGTGGGTCCTGCAGGGAATACATCAGGACCATCTCTTTTAGGGATTCCCTCTGGTCCTGGTATGGTTTCTGAGAATGCCCCTGATGCAATGACGCATGCAGAAAACTTAGGGTAGAGTTATAAACCCAGCCAGCCCTATACAATTACCATACCTCCCCTCTCCCACCTCTCGTATTCGTATAACACCACCTTTGTGATGGCAGGTTCAGTTCCATAATCAATTCGCATAGTGTGCACATGCAGCCATGGAATACAAACTTTTCACAGATGTTCCTCCCAGTGGAGAGCGGCGGAGAGGAGGAAGTCCTCTTATTATTACAATATTACTGCCCATCCTCCCTAAGTCCCTGATCCTTGGAGCCACCCTCCGAGACCTGGCGCCATAGATGACCAACTAAGATTGCCCAGATTATTACTTTGTAAGTAACGGGAACGTAATCCGAGGTTATACTCATGAATGGTCTAATATAAGTCTATGTGGGCGTACTGCAGTATCAGTTTTATATCACTGACATGTTCTTCAGGAACTGTGCTTGGGACTGTCAAGACTGTTATTACACAATAATAAAAAAATCCCTATATAAACCATGAATATCAAAATGATTGTTAATTATCTGCTCGCAATACAAAAGGGACAAAACACTATTTCCCTAAATACATTTGTTGAAATTGAGCTTTCTAATCCTATCCGGAAAAGACAATGCCCTATATTCATCATTTAAATCAACCAGGGGAAGAAATATGATGTTTCAATCAATCAGTGCCTAGTTAATGATTCAAAGACCTAACTTGTCTTGAACACAAGCTCTCTGGGAATGTAACAAAGAATCCATCTCCTTTTATAAGCTTAAATAGAACTTTATTTCAAACACTTGTGAAAACTTCAGTCCAGTTTCCCATAAAGCTGAAACAAATGCCCAGAGGGCTCCGTATGTTACATTTATTATTTTTTTTGAATGATTTTCACTTAAGTAACAAGAAGCACTTAAGAAAGTTATCCGTATTAATATGTGGTGTGGAAATGTGTGGGAAACGGACTCTTCCAGAATTAATGCTGGGTCTGGATTTCCCAATTCTGCTCACATGAATCTTTCCAAACCAGAGGATTTAAGAATTGAATATAAAGATATAAATATGCAGACGTCTACATTACAGAAAGGAATTAGGGAGTACTGCCGATTATCCATTCCTAGGGAAGCTCTTTAAAGGGAGATTTAGTCATCTACTTGAGGCAGGTGATTTAATGCAGCTCATATATATATATATATATATATATATATATATATAGTGGAAGGTAAGGCACTACAAGTCTTATAGAAACAACTGTATCACAGGGTGTCCAGCAGAAACCCTTTCTCAGGGTCACGAGGAAAGAGGTTTGATACCTCTGAAACATTGGAAATGTCCACTTTATGTATATATCAATAATTCTGGAACCATCAGCGAATTTACATGACATTGAAAAAATCAATTTTTTTCCAAAAATAAAGATCAAAGGTCCAAACACTGGAAACTACTTGGTCACTCTTTAAATGGCCTATAATGGATGGGTATCTATCTATCTATCTAACTATCTATCTATCTATCTATCTATCTATCTATCTATCTATCAATCTATCTATCTATTTCATATCTATCTATCTATCTATCTATCTATCTATCTATCTATCTATCTATTTCATATCTATCTATCTATCTATCTATCTATCTATCAATCTATCTATCTATTTCATATCTATCTATCTATCTATCTATTTCATATCTATCTATCTATCTATCTATCTATCAATCTATCTATCTATTTCATATCTATCTATCTATCTATCTATC
>JABWIB010000645.1:31913-33515 GCA_016617825.1 Platyplectrum ornatum | reverse complement strand
GGGGTGTTTATAAAGCATGTATGGTGTTGTGGAGATGGTGCACTGTATAAAATATATATTGAGTATATTAGGTGTCAGGTGTATATTTGGGTATATTTGAACAGCTTGGGATACATTTAAGGGGATTCTGAGTCTCAAACAAAATAGAGAATACAATGATGTCAGTATAGCTATAAATACACAACTGGGCAGACTGCATGGACCGCGTGGCTCTTATCTGCCGTCATTTTATTTGTTGTTATGACCCACAGAAATGGGGGATCGGAGTGTGTGTGTGTGTTGGGAATTAGTGGCGGTGAGGGTCCCTCAGAGAGGACAGAGAGAGGTCCCCTGTGCTACCCCTTTAATAAGAGTCTGGGTCACACACATTGCTATAGTGGAAGAATAACCATAAAAGAAAGAACACTTCCTCCTCTATATGAATAACGGTAAAGTATTATAGAGATGATTGAATAGATTCGATTTTAGTACAGACGCTTTAAATGATTTGACAAAATGCTGGACTCCACAAATTATAGCGACTCAAATTCAGAAAACCACGTTCACTTTAAATAAATTGGGGCATGGGACAAGATTGGCTTTTAAAAAGGTTCTAAAGAAAAACACCAGCAATAACAAAAGTGACTGGAAATATGGCGAATACGTCTTCCACAACATCTCTCGTCTCATCGGAAACAGGATGGAAAATGTGAGCCAGCGGGACGGCGGCTGATCCCTGCCGTCAGTGCAAGCCGGGCCAGGAACTGACGAAATTTGTAAGTCCTGAGCCCCCCACGGCACGTCATGGTGTTGTGACATGACGGCAGCTCACCTCTGACACCATTATTATGTGTCAGAGGTTGGCAGTTTATGACAGCACTTGGTATTCATAGAGTGTTGTCTTAAGCTGCCAGCTGCTGGCCACACTGCGCACATGCTAGATATAGAGATTGGGGAGAGTCCCCACCTTCCCTCCATATGGACTCCATATGGGGTTTGAATCAGTAACCTTCCACCCCTGACAGTGTTCCCAGGATGTAGGCAGGGCCGGACTGGCCATCTCGCACTTCTGGCAAATGCCAGATGGGCCACTGGAGAGATGGGCCACTACAAAGTGCTGATGGAAAGCTTAAGTCATCCACCAATCAGTGTGCTGACAGCCATTCACTGACTGGCTGCCGGCTAGAAAAAAAATAGGATAACTCTCAGCACTGTGATTGGTGGATAGCTCTAGGTGGGCCTGTGTGCATTAAATGCCAGGGCTGATTTTAAGTCCCAGCCCTGGATGTAGGTATTTTAAGGGAAAGATCAGGCACAGGTAACCTATGACACTCCAGGTACTGTGAAACTACAACTCCCAGCATGCACCACTCATCATCGATACCTAGCAAACCATGCTGGAACTTTTCTCGTAGTCTGGATAGAGGATGGCTGAAGTAGATTATAAGAGACTGGGAAGATGCACAGACAGGTTAGCACACATATAATATCTTTATTTTTATATCTGTACTACCCTAATAAAGGAAAATACACCATGCACATTACAGGATTACTCTATAATGTGTTTAATGCCTAAGTGACAGGTCCATTATCAGAGCTGAAGAAATGGCACAGTATATGCAA
>JABWIB010000645.1:21913-26913 GCA_016617825.1 Platyplectrum ornatum | reverse complement strand
CAGCGATATTCTAAATCCAGCCAGTTAATGACCCTTGAGAGCTTACAATACCTTCCACGAGTAGCACTTTAAATCAAGGGCAGAGATTGTACTATAGAAGAGCACGTTGAAAAACCGAGCCGATATACGTGCTGTGGACATCTGGGAATAATAGTGTCCGATTTAAACACAACAGGAGGTGGCAGTCGGTAGGTCATTCAGCGTGGGATTCCCAATGTGTGGCCGGCGGATTCCAGAGGAATAAAACTTTGGAAAAGAACTTGACCCTCTGGGTATAACCAACCCTAGTTCTGATAGACCTAACTCTATAGAGTAGGGATAAATGTGTATACTTTACTGTATTACAGGGATTATGTAACCTGTTTGTGAATTAATAAGCAATAGATGTGTGTAAAAATGTAAAAAAATTATATATATATATATATATATATATATATATATATATATATATATATATATATATATATTTCTGTTGTATCTGTACTGTTTGTTTTTTTTAAAGACATTTATTTTCTTAATTCATCAAAAGCTGGCATAGAACTCACACTGTTCCACTGTTGGGCCAGACCGGGCAAATGCATTTCTCAGTTGACTGGACTGTTCTATTGCAAAAATAAATGGGGGCCAGTCTCCCCTGATGGTTTGGGAAAATGAATATATCCAATTCATTTATCCAATATATCCAATTCATCTATCTCATCTATTGTGCATTGTGCATACCGGTATAACAAGTTGGGACCAAGGTTTGAGTGGCCCAGTAGAAATAATGGTTCCTGAGTCCTGATAACTAATCATCAAATACAGTGGACCCCAGTGGTTTTTCCCCAACTTGAACCCCAATTATCATCATCACCCTAACTCTACACTTCTGTTACCCCACAGCCTAACCCTAACCTTCTTCTTCTCTGGCAATTCCCTCCGCCCAGTCTAATACTAACCTTAGTTTTTATTATTGGTTCCCTCTCTGAAGCCCAACACTAAACTTTCCCAGCTGAACTCCGTCCTCTGCCCGTAGCCTAACCCTAACCTTCCCCTTCAATGCTCCACCCCCCCATGTAGTCTAACCCTAACCTTCCCCTTCTATGCTCTATTCCGCCCCTGTAGTCTAACCCTAACCTTCCCCTTCCATGCCCTTCCCATAGCCTAACCCTAATCTTCTCTTCTATGATCTATCCCCACCCCAAAGCCTAAACCTAACCATCTCTATCCCCTCCCTGTAGTCTAACCTTCAACCTCACACTCTGTCCTCCATCCCTCTTCCCGCTTGAGTTTCTAACCTCTTCTATTGTATTCTCTATGTCAGGCATAGGGAAAGTGTCATGGTAATAAATGGGTAAGTTGCCAAAATAGAGATATTTAGACAAACGTTCTCATTCATTGATAAATGTTTTTAAAATAGAGACATTTGACAATAGAGCTAGTAGCTAAAATGCATTCATTCCTATATTACACCATCACCTGCTTATGGCTCTGCTTTGTTAACAGAACTAGCCACCAGGATGGCTCTGCTAATGTCAGCAGCCTGGGAAATGACATACGCATAGATTACTGATAAATAAGGTGGCATTCCCCAGCAATCCTGGGCAAAACACACCGGCTCTTTCAAGCTATAACCAACCTTGTCTAACAAATCCTCCATTCTGTGCTGTTCCCCGAGATGTGCGAGAAATCATATTGCATATTACAACCAGCTTCATGCTAAATAGACGAGCGAGAGAGAAAAGATCAATTGGAGGCATTAATTGTGAAGCAGGAAGCAATCTCATTCATCGAGTTAATGATGTATATGAGTTTGAAGTAATATAATATAAACATTTATTACAAAATTGCTTAAACCTTTTCAATATAAGGTGTCACTAATAAAGAACCTGGAACCCAAAAATGCTAATGTATTCAGTTTAATTTCATTATTCCAGGAATGTTTCCATTATGCTTTTAATGTCTGTTAATTCCCCCTCTGAAAATAATTGATATAAAGTGCATTGAGAAGATTGCGCGATTGTAATATAGGTACGAAAAAATTGTAATCCAAGGTTTGCAAATGTTGTTCTTTCCTCCTGGAGGTGGGACTGGGGTGTGGTAAATGCAAATAATGCCAGTAGCCCTGCCCCCTGAACGGTAACTGCCTGCATTTAATATGGCTGGGCGGGGTTTGATGTCATTAAGTCCTGCCCATTCCTTGTAGCGCTTGAGGCAGATATTTGCCAACTCTCCCAGGATACCGGGAGAATTTCCTGAAATTCATTTCTATTTCCTTTTATATAGTATTTGCTGTATATTTATATGGTACATTTTATAGAATGAATATATGTTTTTCCTTTTTGTGTTTTTTTTTATCTTTGAGCATATAACTACTAAGGAACTAAGGAGCTAACTAATTGCTACTCTGCCCTTAAAAAAAATATACTCCCAGATTGATGAATGTGTAACTGGTAGAAAGGAAGGAGAGAATTACGGAGCTTTTTCAACAATTTTCTTTAATAACCATCAGAAAGGAATTAAGCCGGCCGTCCACCAGAATGATTCTCGATTCAGAGCGATATTGAACGATATTGTGAAAGATCTTTAATGAACGTGTCAATATCGGTACCATACACTAAGCGATTATCGTTCTGGAAAACATAAATGGTAGTAACCCTGCTGCCTTAAAATCATTGACTACAACATAAAAAAAAAACACCCAAAAATCGTTAAACGATATCTGAATTGCCCACACACATAAAACCCATAAAACGATAGTCAGTCAGGGACTCTGAATTATAAAATAGTTGCCAATGACAAATTAGGAATGATTATCATTTGTGTTCAGCAATAATCTGCACCACACACTAGAATGAGATTTCGAATGATCAACGACATTTGACTATCGGAACGAGAATCGTTGTACTGGATGACCAGCTTTAGATTTGATTCTGGGGTCGTGTGAGTCTTTTAGGCATTTTTTTTTATCTTAGAAATTCTCTTTTTCCCATTTATTTTCACTTATTGTTAGCACAAGCCAAAAACACTTTCTTTTTTTTTACTTTTACTTATTTTTGTGTAGTTGTGGTTCTCCAAGAGTGGAGTGTCAGGTAGTCTGCTTCCAGGAGCATCTTATTTATGTTCTTATTTTTGATGGTTTACTTGTCTCTTTATATGTATCTCGCTCACATTTCCAGTTCTCTCTGCCCAGGAACTTTTTACAAGCATTAGACTGAAACTTCTTGTGTTTGGTGACTTTGGGAATTTTCTCAGTGATAAATGCTTTGCTCTCTTCATGCTAAATGAATTCAAGCGATGACCATGAGATTTCTTGGTTGGAAACGGAAAAGTCATTTGTTACATTTCAGGGAAGAAATGAATAATCCATCGCTGATTTGGCTTTAGCAGCTATTCCGTGCTAAGCACTTAAGTTAAATCCAAACTTATTAAATGTTGTTAGGGAGGGGGGAGGGGGGGTATTTTTATTTTTTTAACCCTTTCAGTACTGGAGGGAGTAAAAGTACAAGCGATTAACAGTCTGATACCAGGATCCAGATAATGTTTAAAGCTTCAGTTTGATAATGTAACTTGAGTTCTAATGACAAAGGTACATTTTGTATTAAATATTAGCACACATGTAAGATCCTGTAGTGGTATAACAATAATATATCATTTCAAATTAACTTTTATTTTAATTGTTTGGGGATTTTTTTGTTTAAATGGTTATACTTGGCTAGTAGTAATGTTTTGCAGACACAGGGGTGGAAATTCACTAAGCTGGGAGTTTGCAGGGGAATTAAAAATTGGGGAAGCAGCCAATCAGAATCGAGCTGTCAGTTTAATTTTACATACTGGAGAATGTGAACTCGAATCTAATTGGTTGCTATGGGCAACACCCTTACTTTTTAATTCCCCTGCAAACCGCCCGCTTAGTGAATTTAGGCCAGGCTGTCCTACCATTAACAATGGTTATATTCTGCAATGATACGCCACCTAACTGTTACTGTTGGAACTGCAACTTTTCAGTGTTACTGACAGCATGGCACAAAATCATATAGCAGTTGTGTAAATTAAGTGTCAGAGAGAACATGAAATGACTCACTCACTGATCTATTGAGTAATGATGATTAAACTGACTGGAAACTGCTACACATAATTTCTCATGAATTGTTTTCCTCTAAAGAAGTGTGAGCTGGATGCTTGCCTGCCCGGCCTGGAAGATGCTAGATCCAAGTGGGCTAAAGTTTCTGGGCTGTCTGTCTGATGGTCTCTCTCTCTCTCTGGGGTTGCCTGTATGTTTCTCGCTCTCTCTCTCTGACTGTCTCTCTCTGGGACTGTCTGTCTACTACAAATTTTTTACTACAGGATAAATTTCAAAATATTAATGGACCAGATCGTATGGCTCCAGATAGACTGATGTACTAATGAACTTAGGAGCCAATGGGTAAAACCATGGTGAATTGCAGGGGAGGTAAAATGAAT
Source organism: Platyplectrum ornatum (assembly GCA_016617825.1). Lineage (NCBI taxonomy): Eukaryota > Metazoa > Chordata > Amphibia > Anura > Limnodynastidae > Platyplectrum > Platyplectrum ornatum. Next base: position 22,470 of record JABWIB010000645.1, on the reverse strand, counting down.
GTTATTAGACTTGGACTAGGAAATATCATCTTCCAACTCTAATACTGTTTGCAACTAATGAAATTTACCTCCCCTGCAATTCACCATGGTTTTGCCCACTTGCTTGTAAGTTCAATAGTACATAGGGCTGAATCCAGGACAATGTTTATAAAAAATACCTATTTAGGTATGTTATTAGCCTTTCTATCTATAGTTAGTGGATTCCATTAGATTTTCCATTTTTTCATACTACTGGTGACTAGAAGTAGGACTGGAAGTGGGGGAGTATACAAGGGTATGCCATACTGTCAATTCTCACCCTGGCATAATTTAAAAAACATTTAAAAAACAACCTCTATGTTTCCATACCACCACTTCTAAATATCCATACCACCACTTCTATATATCCATATCACCACTTCTAAATGTCCATACCACCACTTCTAAATGTCCATACCACCACTTCTAAATGTCCATAGCACCACTTCTAAATATCCATACCATCACTTCTAAATATCCATACCACCACTTCTATATATCCATATCACCACTTCTATATATCCATACCACCACTTCTA
>JABWIB010000644.1:95387-105421 GCA_016617825.1 Platyplectrum ornatum | reverse complement strand
TTGCATGTTGCACACAGATACTGACCAGTGTTACTGTCACACTGTTATTAGACTTGTGCTAGGAAACATCATCTCTCCTGTAATACTGATTGCAATTAATTACATTTGCCTCCCCTGCAATTCAACATGGTTTTGCCCACTCTTGAAAAATCTTTCGATTGGAACAATTTACCTCATAGTGTATGCCCAGCTTAATTCTTAAGCCTCTATCCAATCTCCCAATCTCAACAGTATTCCCAACCACTGATTCTTATAATTACTGGTTATTCCTCTGGTGGCTCACTGCCATAACAAGAGACATTGATTGAACTGTCTGGTACTGAACAATAATGTTACTATTTATGCTTATCAGATTTTTAGCCTAATTGTGTTACATTACCTTTTATTGGTTTTATTGCTGTACTAATTGGTTAACAATACTTTGGCATTAATTTTAACTAAGGAACTATGTCCATTGAATTTTGTATGGTGCTTGAAATTATGGAAAGATAAAAAAAATCTATAAGTACAAAATGAAATAATAGTTTTTTATTGTGTTCATCTTCTTTTCTACACATATACACACAAAAGTCTAGTTTAAAAGAAATTAAAAGTCTAGTTTAAATTCAAAGTTTTTAGAATAAATACTGTAAGTGAATATCAGCACCCACATCATATTTCATATTACAGTCCCAAAGATTACAACAGAGAGCTCTAGTAATAAAAGACACACAGGAATATTTGGACACAATTTTATCTTTAAAAAACCCACACCAATAAATACACAATTAAACAGCAGAGCAATTTGTTAGAATTAGGTAGAAAAAAAAAAAACAAAAACAAAAACCCAGAAAAAGTAATATAAAGCATGAAAAAGGTTGGAGAATTTGTGCAAACATTTGTGGTTTTGGAAATGTTAGTTCCTATGGTAACCAATATGACTGTCTTTATATAGCATTATAAACAGATGGTAAAAAGTGGTCATGTTAGTTTGCCTGCCAGCATATCAATAAAACTGCAGTAGCCCTGTGTTTATGAAATAACTTAAGTATACTAGCAACAAGACCAACTCTTAATCCACGCAACTACAATGAGCTACCCTTTTTCAGCAGTAAAATGAGAAATTGCACAGTAAATTCTCTGTAGTCTACATTGTCAAGCAGTCCAACTTGGCTGGTGTCCCTACAAATGTTTTCATAGTACTTGTTATGCAGGGCACGTCACCGCAAATATGAATCTGCTTGGTAGGGTGACAAAAACGTAATTAACCCATTTATTGCACTAGAGGGCACATAAAACAGACAATATCGGATTAGAGTATTTGATGTTTCTTTTTCTATGTCAAATATTTAAAAACAGTCAATAAGAATATTTGTTTTCTTTTTTTTTTTTTTTTTAATTATGGTCAACTGAAGCATTTTGAGTTATTTCAGTGGGAAAAAAGCATTCTTCAAGTTTATGGAGGATAGAAAGGTAACCTAATCTAGTGATTATAAACGTCTAAGGACAGATGCCGAAGAACAACCTGGGACCGAGTCCACATATTTTCTGCCACCCTGCAATACTATATTTAGCGGGTTGAATCAGTTTGTTTTGGGGTTTTAAATGTTCTGTGTATCTGTTCCACAGGAAATTTAAAAGCAAAATGTTACAATATATACTTACCAAAACACAAAGCAGTCCACTCAGATTAATTATAGACATCCCTCTTTTGTATAAAATCACTTCAGTGTATGGTATTTCCAATAGTATACTTGCAGTAAATAAATGGTTTGTTCTGGTTGGCAAAACTGTGCTTTTGTGTTGTTTTTTTTTCGCCACTGGTAGTAATGAACCATACCTTCCAACTTACAGTCGGCTGATATCGGGACACATGCCCCCTCACCTCTGCCCAATAAAATATATTTCTTATTTTACTAGTGAGTGGTTAAAACCATGTTGAATTGCAGGGGAGGTAAAATGAATGTTAGTGTTTGCATGCAGGGAGAATACTTTATTGTTGCATGTTGCACACAGATACTGACCAGTGTTACTGTTACACTGTTATTAGACTTGGGCTAGGAAACATCATCTCAAGTCTAATACTGTTTGCAATCAATGAAATTTACCTCCGCTGCAATTCAACATCGTTTTGCCCACTCACTCGTAAGTTCAATAGTACGTAAGTCTAGATCCGTTCCTATGTAAGTATTGTAGGCAGTTTTATTTATTTTAAAAGTCACTATACCTTTCTTAATAAGAGCCCACTAGTGCTTTCCAGTCTACCACCATCCACCACTTTTTTTTCAATTATGATTTTTATTTTACTTCTTTTATTTCTGCTCCTTTTATTTCTCCATTCCATGGAATCTCTGATAACTATATCACATGTCAAATGACTGTGGTCCTCTGGATCTTATATCACACTGTGAAGAATTATAAAAGCCTTATTGCAGCCTAAGCAAACAGGAAAATGACAGTGATTTGTATTTAAAATGCTTTGCTGCTTTAAAATAAAATTAGCTTGAAACAGAAATCATTACATGTTATTTAATCATTTACTACATTCAACTCTTCAATTCAATCTCTAAGGTTTTTTTTAATGGAACAGGTAACTGTTGGAAGTCTGCTCAAATGCAGTCCATAGTTCTACAAATGCTGGAAACAAAATTAAGTACATAAATTGCTCAAGGTAATAATACGGCCTTACTGGCAAGTGAAAACCTGAACTTACGAGGACAACTGTAATTGACATAACAGAGAAGTACTTTGGAAACAAGTCTCTTTCTTCAAGTCAGCAGAGGAAATTGCAAGTCACATAGCAAGGGCTTTCCTAGTGTACGTCAGAAGAAAAATAAAATGCTACAATGAGGTCTGCTTCATTATCTGCTACGGTTGCACAAAAATGTTTATTTAGGCAAAACAGTAGGCTGAGAAAAGGCAATAAAGTAGGCCGATAGATGAAAGATGATTGTGAAACAAGTGATTTCACCAATAAAATAAACAAAATGTGTAAACCAACATTTAGGACCGGATCCAGACTGTGTTGGTTCACAGTACGCTGGAATTTCTTTATTTTGAACTCGGTCCATAACGAATAAAAGGCTGCAATAACCATCCTTATGATCTATGTTATAGAAAATCATGGCTTACCAATTACCAGTTGTCATGGTGATAAGAAATTGGGACTATGCGACTGGACTACCGCGAAGTAGAAACCGGTGCAGCCTCCTTCTCCCCTGCTAGTCCACTGTAACTACTGGGACACATGTATGTTGCTAGGTGTCCCTGTAGCTCAGGACTGCTAGTTTCCTCCCACTTGCAATTGGGATGAGAACTTCTGGGTGCTGCTGTACGTACACACACACACACACACACACACACACACACACACACACACAATGCATTTCCTACCGTGGTTACCAGCACTTCCCTGTACAGCACATTTTCTGTGACAGTGCCCATATTTCTTGTCCAGAGCTTCCATCTAAATTTCAGCTACCTGCCAATGAAGCCTGGACCCATGTAGTGTTGATATTTTTCCTCATATTACTGTATATGCAGATTTAAATTTAAATTCATTTGCATGTTGTCAGATTTTTAGAATTACCTAAAAACTTCATATGCCTAAAAATAATGAGAAATGTTCCTATTTTGCTAAAATAATTATTCCAAAACAAAAAGTAATGACATGCATTTTCTCAAGCCTATAGAAAGTGTTAGAGCAAGAGAGTAGCTGGGATGAAAGGCCAGTGGCATTGTCTTCCAAATGCCTCTGAGTTGTCTAATCTTGAAAGCCTATTGTAAGTAAGAGGATTATTTATCACTGAAATGAACACACGAAAAAGCACAACATGATTTTATTTGTAATTCACAGATTAAAAAAAAAAAAAAAAAAAAATCAGACTCAGCTTCTGACTTTTTAATGTTTTTCATTGCTGACCAAAATGGGAACAGATCAGCCAACCATATGTAATGTTGCTCCTAAAACCTGACCTGTAATATGGCACACAACACAAAATCATTCAGGGATCCCAAAATCTCTGGGACCACAACACCTCTCAGCTCTGGCCACAGACATGCTTCCAAACAAAGATACACAAAATGGAGTCTTCTCAAAAATCAATTTATCAGCTAATACAGAGCAGGTGCTATGCAGAAATGCCTTGTAAGCAGCTGGTGTCTTATCATATATTTGCAAATGTGGGTGACTAATGTTTCTGCCATTTTATATGAAATATAGAATAAGATGGGTAGTTACTGACTAATGGCAAGAGGCAATATATATATATACACACACACACACACACATACACGAAGAGCCTGAAGACATTGCTAATACCCCGTTCACACTGAGGGCTATTATCCAGGCAGTCCAGTCAATTGCCTGGGTGGACTGAACTGCCCGGGTAGCGGGATGTTGCCCATAGCAATCAGATTCAAGCTCTCAGTTTCATTTTACATACTGGAGAATGTGACTGGTTGCTATTGGCAACATCCCCACTGAGAAAAAATTCCCCTGCAAACCCCCAGCTTAGTAAGTTTAGGCCCATAGGTGCCCATTACAGCAGCCACTAATACCCCATTCACATAGAGGGCTATTACCCGGGTAATTCAGCCAACTTCCCAAGTTGATTGAACTAACCGGGTAGTGTGCTCAGTGTGAACGGTGTAGGACCAGGGTAGCTTGTGAATTACGGGGCTGATTCAGAGTTTGGGAGTAAGCGTAAAACAGGTGTAAGTGTAGACCTGGACAAAACCAAACATTCCGCTTCAGGGGAGGCAAGTTCAAACTGTGAAAACTGGATTAGAGTTAAGAGGTGAAGTTCCGTAGCTCAACTTTAAACTACAAATATAACTTAATGCTATGCAGTTGTGTAATCTTTGTGCAAAAGCAAACTTTTTTCTCTGCATGCAATGGAACTAAAACTAATCTGTACCCCTCATGTTGCAACATGGTTTTGCTCAGCTCTACACTTGCACCTAAAAAATAGGTTTAAGTGCAACTCTGAATCAGTCCCTACCAGGGTAATTCAGCACAGTGAACAGGGATAATTACCAGGGTAATTCAGATTCACAGCTAACACTCCTGCTCATTAAAAACAGATTTACCAGTAGTCTATGTGAATGGGTTAGTCTTGGTTGTTAAATAGGAGTCTATCCCTTGCAACTATAGTGTAAGGACTGTATTTTAGGCATATTAAATGCAATTAAAATATTTACAGAACCAATTTTCAAGGAGAAAAAATAATCTTGGATTAAAAAAGGTTTAACTATATTTAGGTAGGAATAACAATTTAGCAAATCATCTTTATTTAGTTCTATAAAATATATATTTCTTTTGGTAAAAAGGGATGGCAGTTTATTTCCATTTGATTATAAAGCTAACACCATGTAAAAACAGGTTTCCTTTTTGTTTTTTAATTGTACATATTAATGGTTGCCCAGATGCACACAATAGCCAATTTATCGGATTTCTTTTTCCAGTTGTGTTCTGAAGTGTTTAATTAGAAGATTATGTTTTAAATATATTTAACCACTAATCTAAAGCACTTAAATTTGTTTCCTATAACACATGCTTCTAAAAGTTTAGGACCAGAGATCACATTCTATTAAAACCTGATCTAGTATTAAACTAATCTAAAGGCAGAGAGACAGGGAGAGCCCCAATGATGCACACTAACATAAAGTCACTAAAGACTATTCATTGAGTAGCAATAAAGTCTCCAACAGCAACCTCCAGATGAATTATTAATTGGTTGGTTCAATTGAAATCTGCTCCTCCTCCTCTCCAAGATGGTGCTCACATCCACATCTCCATCCCACCACTAAGCATCAACTCCTACAATGCCTCACTGGCTCCTCACACTCAAAGGCCTTCTTCAACTCCCAGGTATAAAGCAGGCAACAGAAAAGCAACTGCAGATGGACAATATTCACCTGGCTGGAGGTGTTTGCTAAAGGTAAGAAAAGGCAATGTTCTCCACAAAACATGGTGTACCAACAGTCTCAACTACCAGCGTTCAAACAGTTGGTGAAACAGTTGGTCCTTGAAAGGGTACGTTTTACATATGTGACTGATCATTGATATGGGGTGCCCTGACACAGGGCCATTTAGATATATTAGATATAAAAATGAGCATTGCTCAATGAATTAGTCAATGACAAGTTTATCTCTATCACTAGTAAGAAGATTCTAAACAACATAGCTACTTAAATATCAGTGCACAATAAAATTAGTTGAGAGCAAGTGCTTACAAAAACGCCAACAGCTTCTGCTTTGTCAGCTAGCACACTGAGATTACCATTCTTCAGCAATCAAATAAGAGTTACTTATCACAGCTGTCTATGCATTAAAGAAGTCTGCTCTAGCTGCTCATCAAAGCCTGTGGCACTTCTATCATTGTTGTTACTGTTTTCCTCTAATTCTACTGCCTCCTAATGGAAATAAAAGACATTGAGAAATATACATCAATAATCATTTATCCAGAATTAGATTTGGCAAGAAATTACGTAAGAAACTGGGTTTATATTTTAAAAATCATTACATGACATAATGTAACCTCCATAAGAATAGATTTGATATTACAGAAATTAAACAGAACCCCAATCCATGCACAGCATTGCAGGTAAGTCGTTCAAGGGTCAATTTCTTAAAGTATGCACACTCTACTGAATAAATATTACAGTCTGTCAATTCACAGTATTATTTATTGCACAAATTTCCAGACAACAACAGCACGCTAAAAATGTTCAGATGCTTCCAACATATAAAGGGTCCGTTTCAATTCACGTTTTAAGACGCAAAAAAGTGATTGTGTGCTTTTTCGCGTCTATTATGGTAGCCAACACTCGCTACATTTGAGTGGATAAGGTGCGATAAATCTCCCTTACGCAAACAGCGTAAGAGGCAGCTAAAACTATTGAATCGGCCCCAAAGACAATATACACTTAATTAAAAAGCATAGATCTATATTTCAATAATCCTACACCTAAATATAGCAATTCAGTATAACTGTTGCCAAAGTACATTAATTCCACCTAAGAATCGCTGTCACCCCACATATCCTATATTAGCTCTTTCCCTATTTATATCTAACGCCCTCCGGTAAGTCTTTTTCAATACATAGTCCTTCACCGCAAGACAGTATAGAGGTAGTCAAGTTGATAATAGGGGGAAACAAAAAGTGCTTTATTAAGTGCAGGGTTGTTCACTCAGTAATAGGCAATCCATTGTAATTTCCATATAGTCCAACAATTTATACTTCAATACTGCGACATATTCCTTTAAGTCTTCACTTGGTGTGCCTTACATGCGTTTCCCCTCCCACATTCAGGCACTTTCAAAAAGTACACCAGGTTCTTAACTATTGAATACTAGTACACTAATGCAATGCTGGTGCGTGATTGTAATGTGCGCTCTCTGCTACAGGCAAGATTCAGGTTAATCACAGGAGATTTCCTGTACATTGCTTGTGCATTTAACACGATGATCGCACAGGTGTATGGCCAGCATTAGAGTTAGTCAGCAGAGTGTTTAATCTTACAATATATGCTAAACAGTTAAGTTAGAAAAAAGTGTCAACTGACAAGCCTAAGTATGTCCAAAAGACCGTACTATGCTGCACATCACAGATCAGTTTAAAATGTAACTTTTAATTAATATTATATTAAAAAAAAACGAAGACCCACTCTACGAGAAACACTAAGCAATTTATTTATTTATCTTGATTTGTTTTGATGCTAATTATTCATTGTAGTGTGTATGCAGCGTGTTGTTGGCACCGACTTCAGTGTAGCCGCAAGGTGCTTTGTTTCCAGCAGGTCTTACTGTATGCCAGCCTCCCTGTACTCCGATCTCTCATTGTAGGGCAACCTTTACGGTGCTGCCACTCATATTGCCTACTCACAGTCAGGCTGTGTGAACCATAATTGTGTGATGATCATACAGTAATGATAGAGATCTGCTGAAAGTGTTCAGATAAATCAAATTAGCAGACAAACAATTTGTAAGAGTTCATCTCAATCTGGTTACATGCTTCTCCAATTCAAGCTCTGATCAACAAGTTGTCAGAACTTGCAAGACAACTCAAACATTCAATCCTGGTCGCCTGGTTTGTCCAGTTGTTTGTCAATTCTTATGTCTTGCAGCTGTGCCTTGGGGGACATGCATATTTAATGCCTGAATGATTCTGCTGCTCTCATTGTGAACATTTTCCGAAAACAGCAGAATTAAAGAACTTGGAAATACTGCACATCAGCATTCTACAGTGTACAAATTACTATCCGAGCTTGTTAAAGAAGAACGGACAGATGTGTATGCTTAGATTTGGTGTTTTATCTACGACCTTGGTCTGCTGTATTAGGCTCAATAATTTACTCCATTTTATTTATATTTACATTTACATTTTACTTCACTACAGTCTACAGCTACATCCAACCTATGTTGAAACTGTCATGTTCCAAAACATTTTTACTAAGTTGAAACAGTTAGATCTTTATAGGAACATTTATTAGAATTGCAAAAATTGATTTAGACTAATATTAGTGACTGTGGCTCAGATCCAGACAAAACGTGTTGTTTTCTGCAGTCTGGGTTCAGATAATGGCTTCCTTCTACCTTTTATCCTGGGTCCTCTCCAATCTGGGTTCCATCCCTTCCACTCTAGAGAATTCGCCCTCACCAAGTAACCACTGACCTACTCATTGCCAAATCTAAAGGTCAATTCTCCATCCTCATTTTCCTAGATCTCTCAGCTGCCTTCGACACCACTGATCACACTCTCTTACTCCAAACCCTTCACTCCCTAGGACTCACCGGCTCTGTCCTCTCATGGCTCACCTCCTATCTCTCCGACCGCTCCTTCTCCGTCATGACCCCCAGCTCCTCTTCCCCCATTACTCCTCTTTCTGTTGGTGTCACTCAGGGCTCTGTACTTGGCCCCATTCTCTTCTCCCTCTACACCACCTCTCTCACCATTCTCATTAACTCCTATGGTTTTCAATACCACCTGTACACAGATGATACACAAATCTACCTTTCCTCCCCTGACCTTTCCCCCTCACGCCTTTCCAAAGTTTTCGACTACCCAGCACTTCCTGAAACTCAATATGGACAAGACGGAAATTGTTATCATTCCTCCCCACCTACTATTCCTTCTATTACCATTGACACCACCATCACTTCCACCACTCATGCCCGCTACCTAGGTGTCATCCTCGGCTCCTCACTCTCCTTCACCCCCTACATCCGCGCCCTCTCATCTCCGCAATTTTGCTTGTATCCGTCCCTTCCTCTCCACTGAAGCAACCAAGATACTCATTCACTCTCTTCACATCTAGACTACTGTAAAATCCTTCTTTGTGGCCTCCCATTTCACTGTTCCCCATGTTATGTATGTATGGTGCAGCAGAAACTATGTGGTGCCTTATAAATAAATGTTAATAATAATAAATGTTGTTGGTCTGAATTAGTTTCCAGGGTTGCATAAAAATCAGATTTTTTTAAAAAAATTTTTAAAAAAATCAGATTTTTTTATTTTAAATCGGATTTTTTTTATTTAAATCGGATTTTTGGGATCTAAATTAGACTAACATTTTTTTTAACAGTGAACAGTTTAATTTTAGATGTTTATACCTTGTTGTAGTAATACATAAACAATTTTTGAACTGTGAACAGTAACAAAATTAATACAGTAATATTAATAAATACACACTAAACATTTGCTTGAAGAAGTACAATTAGGCTCGGTTGTTTGCGTCTTAGTCAGACATGTCCAGGTTTTTGTCCTCACGTTTGTCCTCAACAGAAAAGGCTCTGTAGCAGGTAACCAGTTTAGCTTCTTTTTCATTTCCCAATCTGTTGCATATTTTGGATTGTACAAAACCATACATTGAAAAAATCCTTTCAGTCATCTGAAGTAACTGAGCAACAAATAATTGGCTCATTATGCACGTTGCTCCAGCCATCAATAGCCATACACACTGTCTTGCCCTTTAACTTTTCCTTGCTTTCTTCTTGGACAGACCTACACACCTCATCAAGCAACTTTCCACCTATATCATTGTATCCTGGG
>JABWIB010000644.1:33563-78483 GCA_016617825.1 Platyplectrum ornatum | reverse complement strand
TCCTATTTACATCTATTCACAATAAATAGTGACAGTGATTATTTACTGACAATTTAACAAAGATTAAACACTGATGCAGCTATTTTTATTGTGAAATAGTTCTCATGGCCGAGCTAGGCACACCCATGGGTGGAGCTATCCACAGGACACACCCCTTTGGGGGCACAAGTTACACCCCTTTTGTGAAGCGCTTGTCACAATCTCCCTGAAATCCATTTTCAAAAGTAGGCAACCCTGCTTTTTATTAACATTTTATTTTAGCAATGTAATGTAATAGGAAAAACCACACAGTGCAGATCCTAATGCTCCTCCTCACCTCACTCCTCAAGTACTCAGGCAGGAATACTGTCTTGCTATAGACATACATCCCAACCTCCCGCTTTCAGCGGGACAGTCCCGCTGGATAATCTCCCTGACATTGTGTCCTATTTCTATACAGATAATGGAGTTAGTGGTTCACCTATTTACATCTATTCAATATAAATAGTGACAGTGATTATTTACTGACAATTTAAGAAACAATAAACACTATTTTTATTGTGAAATAGTTCTCATGGCATAGCTAGACACACCCTTTGGGGGCACAAGTTACACCCCTTTTGTGAAGCGCCTGTCCCAATCTCCCTGAAATCCATTTGCAAAAGTAGGCAACCCTGATGTACACAGAGATCGGCTGCTAAATCTTTCACAGCAGCCTGCTTGTGACTGATCTGTTATCAGATCTCTCTTCACACTAGTTTGTCAGTGAATTATGACTTATTGCAAGTCATATTCCATGCCTAAACTAATGTAAACAATGAAAATAACATAGAAATGCCGCGATTGGCTAGTCAAAATTGACTAGCCAATCACGGCGATTGGGGGCGTGGCTACGGCCATTTTTCCACCCCCAGCTGTTAGGAGTGATGTCTGCTGTTTGTGACAGTTATCATGGCAGGCTGACTGTTTATAGCAATGACGTACATATACGTCCTGGGGTGAGAAGGGGTTAAACATATAAAAAATAAAAGAAACATTTATCTACATATGTATGTGGTGTGAGTGTTTATTCCTTTAAAAAGCACAGGGTTTAACCTTTAAAATCTAACAGTTTACATGCCCTTTAGTGGGACAACTATATAATTTACCATTAGCAAATTAGCATTTGCAGCGCAAGTGCCAACCTGTTAAACCTGATAACTAGATATTGTTTACCATGATAAACGACATGACATGACCCCAGCTATCGAGGTGACTGTGTAGAAAACAAATTGACACCTTGGATTATATTTTAAAAGAAACAAAAATAAATACCTACATATCAAGATCATAATATAACGGAAAAAAGTTGTATAAGGCATGCTGCATAAAAATATATACAGTCAGGTGCATAAATATTGGGACATTGGCACAATTCTCATATTCTGGGCTCTATACACCACCACAATGGATTTGAAATGAAACAAGCAAAGTGTGCTTTAACTATAGACTTTCAGCTTTAATTTAAAGGTATTTACATCTAAATCAGGTGAATGGTGTAGGAATTACAATGGGTTTTTTTATGTGCCACTCACTTTTTAAATGGGACTATGACTCAAAAGCTATTTCATGGACAGGATTGGGCTATCCCTCATTATTTTATCATCAAATAAGCAGGTAATAGCCCTGGAGTTGATACTATGTGTGACATTTGCATATGGAATCTGTTGCTGTCGGGATTCAAAGTTCTGTTACTATCAGTGAAGCAAGCCATCATTAGGCTGAAAAATCAAAACAAACCCATCTGAGAGTTAGTAAAAACATTAGATGTGGCCAAATCAACTGTTAAAAAGAAAGAATGCACAAGAGAGAACAGCAAAACAAAAAACCTGGAAGACCATGGAAAACAACTGTGGTGGATGACAGAAGAAGTTACCCTCGTGAAGAAAAACCCTTTCACAACAGTTGACCAAATCAAGAACACTCTCAAGGAGGTAGGTGTTTATGTAGGTGTTCAAAATCAGTAATAAAGAGAAGACTTGACAAGAGTCAAAATAGACAAAAGTCATTACAGTTGTGAAACAACATCCTATGGACAGATGGGATAAAGATCAACTTGTACCAGAGTGATGGGAAGAGGAGAGTATGGAGAAGGAAAGGAACTGCTCATTATGCAAAACATACCACCTCATCAGTGAAGCATAGTTGTGGTAATGTCATGGTGTTGGCATGTATGGCTGCCAATGGAATTGGTTCTCTTATATTTATTGATGATGTAACTCCTGACAAAAGCAGCAGGATGAATTCAGAAGTGTTTCAGACAATATTATCTGTTCATATTCAGTCAAATGCTTCTGAATTCATTGGACAGTGCTTCACAGTGTACATGACCCGAAGCATACTGCAAAAGCAACAAAAGAGTTTTTTAAGGCTAAAAAGTGGAATGTTATTCAATGGCCAAGTCAACTGCCCTGAATTGGTTGGCATACATTTTACTGAAGGGAATATGCCCCAAACACAAGCATGAACTGGACACATTTGCAGTAGATGCCTGGCAGAGCATGGCCAGGGGTGAACCCCAGTGTCTGGTGATGTCTATGTGTTTCAGATTTCAGGGTGTAAATACCCTCAAATTAAAGCTGAAAGTCTGCAGTTAAAGCACATGTTGTTTCATTTCAAATCCATTGTGGTTTTGTATAGAGCCCAAAATATGGAATTGTGTCGATGTCCCAATATTTATGCACCTGGCTATATATTGCAAGACTCACAAATCATTAGAGCTTACACTCAAAATGGCACAAATACTCAGACACTAGTTCTGGGAACCTAGTTCATAGAGTGTTAACCATTTACCACTACTTGCACCATAACACTGATGAAATGGGTAAAATACTGCATATACTTGAGTATAAGCTGACCCGAATGTAAGCCGAGGCTCCTAATTTCACCTAAAAAAAGCTGGGATAACTTATTGACTCGAGTATAAGCTGACCCCCCCCAGTATGTCTGTCTATCACCACTGCGAAAGGCTTGTGTCACTCATGTCACTGATGGATCATTAACCCCATAGGATTGCATTGACTCTGGTCTCTATATTCAGCTTCTATAGATCTTCCCCTATATGTTTCTATTGTCCCCTTGTTTCCTGCATGTGCAGGGTTAATATAAGGCATATAAGGCAATGTAAAGCTCCTGTGCCATGCTGTAACCTATACAGCACAGCATCATGCCTGGGCCAGCTCTGCCAGAATGAGATTAACATTCTCATGACTTACACTCTCATGGACAAAACAATGTTGAGTTGCAATCAGTATTACAGGTGAGAGATAATGTTTCTTTTAATGAAAACATACGTGATAGAAGATAAGGAGTATTTGTACCTGATTCATATTGTTCAACTTAACCTGTTACTTTGATATAAACAACATCTAAAGATATTTGGAACTTGTAAGACATGATAATTATATTACACAGTATTGAATTGAGTAAGACTATACCTCCCTCAATGGGCTTGGTATGTATATATATATATATATATATATATATATATATTTATATATATATGTGTGTGTGTAATATATACGTAAATACAATACAAATGTTATCAAAATTAATCACTCCATTATGTTTTATATCTTATCCCATCGATATATGTTGATATAAAAACTTGCATTAGAAATTACACATGGATAAATTGATAAAAAGCTGCACAAGTAACTAACATAAGAAACCTTACAGCCTGGAATAAATGCCCTTTGAAGAATATTTTACACATGTCACTATGGGGCCGATTCAATCCCGTGCGATTACGGGACTGAAAACTCGCGTTCTTTTGTACGCACCTCTATGAGGTGCGAACGAAAAAACGCGAGATTTTCTGCCTTACGCAAACAGCGTAAGGCAGAAATCTCAGCGCGAAGGGGGATTGAATCGGCCCCTATGTATCTGCAACAGATAAAGAAATGAAGATGAAGATTTATTATGCAGTTTTCATGGTGATTTCAACTAACTGTGGCTGGTGACTTTTCATATATTGCAAATGTGTGCCATGTTTTTACCATTTTATTTAAAAGATAGGATAGCATAGTTAGTTACTGATAAATATCAAACTCCATTTCGGTATCTCTCTCTTTCTCTATAAATAAACATATATGTATTGGAAGAGATATACACAATGGACTAAGTTCTGACATACACATATATATATATATATATATATATATATATTATATATATATATATATATATATATATATATATATATATATAATTTTTTTTATTTTTTTTTTTATTAATTAAACAAAATTACATTTCCAGATTTTCTGACTCACTTATCAGACTTCTCTTCACAGTTCTGGTCTTTGGAGGCCTGCATACTGTGGTTCCCCGATAAAAAGACCTACTCTTAGAGGTTTTACAATAAAAAACTTCTTTAAATCTGTCCAAAATATAAAGTAAGCCCTATTAAAATCCACATGTCTACGGTCCTGTGCTACTGTTCACTTTCAGCTCTGTTCCCCCCACATGAAATGGATGCTGCAGCTCGCACAGTGTGCACACACTTCCCTTGTTTTGTGTGAATGATGCTGGCGTGCGTGCCAGCTCCACTGACGGCAGTGTAACGAAGTAAACAGTAATAAACTGTATAGTACCGTCTTGTTAAGCAGGACTGGGTCTGTGACTGGGATAAAAGCAGGACTGGGGGGGGTGATTATAATAAAAGCAGGACTGGGGCCATGATTGGGATAAAAACAGGACTGGGGGCCTGATTTGGATAAAAGCAGGACTGGGGGGCCATGACTGGAATAAAAGCAGGACTGGGGGGGGGGGCGCCATGATTTGGATAAAATAAGGACTGGAGAGGCATAATATGGATAAAAGCAGGACTGGGGGAGCATAACAGTCATTATTTTATTTATTATCCTGTCTGTTTAGACTCCCAGACATGAGCGCAAATAGGAAGAGGTATACTGTTGAGTACCAGAAAGCAATTGTGGAGGACTCACAGTGAAAGAATCCTTCATCTTTCTGTAAAGAAAAGAAGTTGGATCTTAATGTCCAAAAATGGAGAGCGTACAATAACCTCCATCAACAGGTGGATGGAGGTAATGCTAAGAAGCATAGGTCTGGATCAGGTCTTCAACCCTTATATCCTGAGCTAGAAAACTGGTGCATGGATTGCTGACAGGAGAGCAAAGGTATTGGTTGTGCGCAGGGCTTATATTTAAGAATTTGTCCTTGCTATGGCACCACAATTTGAAATAGTCCCAGAAGGATTCAATGCATCACAACACTGGTTGAATGGTTTTCTTCAGCGATATGAACTGTCTCTAGGATCAACAACACTGTTTATATTGGAAGATGGTGAATTTATTAAACATGCACTTGCTTTTAAGTCTTTTGTTGATAGGATCTACTTCCTTAAATACCAAACCTGCAATATGATCCCCACGGATTAAACTGCAGTGTTTATGGGGTAAGGATCTCAGACGACAATTCATCACATCAATCTACATTCCCACCACTGGCTGCACAGGTTACCAGTGTTTTGGCAATTTGTCTGGATGGATAAAAAGCCATACCTATAATCATCAGTAAGGGCAAGAGAGGTTGAAGGGAACGAAATATTGAACATGTCTCAAGCATTTACATTCTTGAAACTGTAAAGGTCTGGTGCACACAAGCAGTTATAAGTAAATGGCTAGATTTAATACTGCCACTTGTTTTGCGAGATGCCCAAATAGGTCTGCTAGTCTGGGATTTAGCCAGCACTCCATGACTAAATGACTCCAGACTCTTGACAGAGCAGCCTACCTCGACAAGACACGTTCATTTAAAGAGAGCTATATGTTAGGCATGACAGATTGGGTCAACTTCTTTTGCAGGAAATGACGCAAAGAATACAGGCCGGAATTTGGGTTTGGACACATATGATGATGTTGACGAAGATGACATGTTCATACTGGTACCGCATCTGTAATACCACAGGAGTATCAGGATTATTTGTTTTTCTGTGATTAAACTGTGTTTTTTATGGAGTGGAGTTGCCTTTGACCCCTTTGGATTCTGATTGGCTAAAGCAGGAGAAGCTTCTAGAGGGATTGTGTCAGTTGACAGTTGACAGAGTGACACGAGCAGAACAGAGCTAAGCTGGGGTGACGTAGACGATGGCTGAGAACGGACCCTGCAGTTTTGAAGTAAGATGTGAGAAGGCATCCTGAATCGCCTCCCGACGACAGTGACCGAGATGACTACATAGAGCATCCAGAGTGACACCAGAGAGGCGGTGTGAGCCAGAGCGCCTGTACAACGCAAATTATTTCTGCGCAGTAGATTTGCATGCCTAGCCCTACAGACCTCAACATCCCACTTAAGGGGGTGAACTGTGTCCTCCAGGGCAGAAACCTGAGGCCACCATCAGACAGCTTCAGAGATGATGGCTGCATTGGTGGAGAGGGCTGAGATGCATTTGAGTCTGTCTATTGAACCCCTCCATCTTGGCGGCAGCAGTATTTGCCTGGCTAGATCTGCTCGTGGTACAGCACAGATGACTAGAGTGTAAGTGCAGAAATTTGAAATGCAGGAGGAGAAGGGAGAGAGCAGTTGGTTGTGAGGCACAATTGTATTCATGAGCGATAAGTGATGCCAAGGGCACACACTGGAGGCAATCCCTCTCGTCAGGACTGACCTCTGTATGAACTCCAGAAAACTGGATTAGGTCCCATATGTAAAAGAAAGAAAGAATTCAATAAAATATTCAAATATCACATGGTTCATTGTAAATGTTGATGCTGACAAACCTAGGCTTTTAACAAGGGGTGGTTGGCGTGGGTCCAGCAATCAGGCTAGGCAAGCCTGGGTTGGTGGGTCCATAGATGTGGATGTTTCCTGCTGCTATAACAATATAATTGACAGTAATAAAGACAACACCACAAAGTCATCAATATTCATTAGTGACATTATTAAAATATTGTTTAAGAAAATAATATTTACTTATCTCCCTTGCACTCTCCTTTCCTCTTTCCTCCATTTCCTCCGCTTCTATCTCCAGTGGAAAAGTGACACTCTAGTAATTCTGTCAGCACGTGAATATAGTAACAACTTCTAATATATAGTTATTGTTACTGACTAGGGAAAATAATATTACTTTTAATGCCAGCAGCAGCTTTAAAAAAAGCAATTCTTTCACACTAGATCTCACCAGATCCTTCATCTCTATGTATGGTGACCAATGTGGATAGAGGCGAGAAATAATTAGCTCATTAATACCTTACCGCAGAGTGCAAAGTATCTTTTGAAGACTTTAAAAAACTTTAAAAACATTCTTTTTTTTATTTTAAACAAATTTCTTGATTTTGTGTCAACATAAAAAAGTGAACAGGAAAATAACAGGCATGCAAGCCCAGTAAAATGCAAACATAATAAAGAGACATTTCAATGATAGAACAATATATAATATAAGACACAGTACACAATAAAGGTGGCCATTCACGTGGATGGTCCGTGGATGGCCACATATAAAACCCCCAATGGCGACAAAACGGTGATAAACGTAAACAAGTGGCATCGTGATCAAATGGATTTTCCGATTGATCACCGATGTGTTTGTTTACATAAAAAATAAAGAAAAAACCTGTAAAAAAATAGAAAATAAATAAATATATATTTACTTTACAGATGTCTTTGCTGGGCAACGGAGCAATGTGTATATGCGTCACGCATATACACCGTCCTCTCCATGCAAGACGGAGACGCCAGCGCATAGGGAGAACATCGGTGATCAACATCGGTGATGTGTAAAATGAAACTGAGAGCTTGAATCTGACTGGTTGCTATGGGCAACATCCCCACTTTTCAATCTCACTGCAATCTCACCGCTTAGTAAATATACCCCTATGTCTAGAATATTTGAATTTTTTTGAGATTTGCAAAACTTAAGCCTATGCTTCTTCGTTAATTGATATTAGTC
The DNA here is from genome assembly GCA_016617825.1 of Platyplectrum ornatum. Classification (NCBI taxonomy): domain Eukaryota; kingdom Metazoa; phylum Chordata; class Amphibia; order Anura; family Limnodynastidae; genus Platyplectrum; species Platyplectrum ornatum. Next base: position 70,556 of record JABWIB010000644.1, on the reverse strand, counting down.
TGAGTTTCAAAGATATTGTATTCCTGTAAATATCAGTATACTATATATATAAGATAGTTGAGGATACTCAACTCATACATAATTACAGCATTGTCTTCTGTTATTGTATGATTTACTAGCTTGTCATTATGCTTAATTTCTTACTAAATACTAAAAATACTAAATAATAACTAAAAATACATCATACAGTTTATAAAGTTTGGCAAGTAAAAAATGTTTTTTATATTAAAGTTATAGAAAAAAATACTGATAGATTATTTTTATTTATGTTAACAGAATAGATATCAGAGATTTCTCCTTTGTGTTCAATCTTTTGCATGTTTCTTTGTCTCTTCATGAGAAAAAAGAGAAAATTCTATTGACTTAACTACCCTGAAATGTAAAAGGGTAACTATGAATGGTGTTAAGACGCAACCCTCCAACATCTTCCCTTACTCCGTCTGTCACTCTTACCTTCTCCTGCAGTGTCTCACTGTAGGGAGGAGAGGATACAATTGCAGGTGCCGGTATCACAATAAAGGCATCACTGTTTTATACGAACCATCAAGGAATTGCACTAATAAAATAAAGATGATTTGTAGTAAAATGACATTTTATAAATAATTGGTACATAATGTATTATAGTCTGCCTGTTTTATATTCAGCAGTGACTCATATGCTCCAGCTTCCAACAGTAGGACACTGCAGGAGTCAAAATCAGTGCCTCTGTTGGTATTCATGCACAGACAATAATACATAGAACTATTGTTTTCCTAGCACTTAATAGTTCTCAGTGGTAAGGGAGGTCCAAACAGATTTATGTCGAGGAGCATTCCTGCCACATTGCCTCATGTCTTATATAGACCCATTGGTAATAAAAGTCAAATGTGTAGTTTTTCACTGCAGTGGGTAGTAACTTTAAAATAATTGTGTAAACAGATTCGAGCGCAACTCAGCATTGTGTGCAGGGAAAATACTGACTGTCTTATAATGTAAACCACATACAGTACTTTATCTAAGCCGTGTAATTGGTGGTATAGATGCAATGTTATCATGCCCCTTTATTGCCAGTGTTTAAGTAAGGAAAAAAAGCAACATGTACCCAGGGGCGGTGGTACGTCTCTGGGCGCCCTAGATAAAATCCCCTCCATGCCACCGCTCACCCCCTACCTTTACTGATGAAACATGCATGTGAATATACTGTATATCTATATATATATTATGGTCCATATTGATATCTATAATTAATAAACTGCTAGCTGGAATTTACATACCTATTTCCTGCACAGTGGCAATGTACCCAATATTCTGCAATTGCTATAACAATACATTTTTTTATTTCAAGTGATGATGATGCTATTCTGTAGCATTCAATAATAGTATTGCATTTGGTTATTGTTATTAATACAATTGCTACCATATATATATTAAAATATAAACCTAGGAAATATTCCAGTTTGCCTTTTCCGAGCCTTTGATTTTTTTTTTTTTTAACTTTCTGGAAAAAGCTGCTACCATAGTGACAGAGACATGTCCCCATATCTTTCCCCCCTCCAGCTCGGTGCTTAGTGGCTGAAATAAGCATCACCCCGGCCTGATGAGCGGAGCTTGGTATGCTCAGCACGTCTACTCATCACTCCCTCCCCTCCATCCAGCTGTCACACCGCGCTCTCATAGGTGACTTCTGCCTTTGTATTAAAATGTGATAGAAGAGTCCCCAGACCTGAAGAATGGAAAAAAGAGAGCGATATATATAAATATATCTATATACCCTTACATCATATTAATCAGCAACAAGTGGAATAAATCACTCACATCTGGTACCTCACATATTTATTCATAGATGGAGATGTACATGTGTCCTTACTACCTGAGACACACAATAGCCATGGCATGCATGTGGAATGGGAATGTGTGACAGTCCCCAATATGCCATACACATAGCACTTAGGGTACAGGTCCAGCTACTGGCCAGGGCTCCCCACACTTGTATCCTAGTATATGAATGATGTGCTGGTACTCGCAGCACTTCTCAGCACATCCTCCGGATGACTTGGAGTGTAAGGGGGGTAGAGGAGAAGATTTTGGCAGCTGGGAGTTCCTCCTCCTCTCCCAGTCAGGGAGGGACTAACACCCTTCGCTGTTCCACACAAGGAGCATTCTCTCTCTCTCTCTCTCTCTCCTCCCTCTCTTTCACGTCCAGTCACACAAACATACACACAGGAGCCACAGCGTTACACACTCACACACACACTCACACACACACACAAAGCAACAAGGAGCCCATCTGGACTAATGCAGACAGAAGTAGAAGATGGCTGACCTGACAGCAGCCCAGCAGCCTGGCATCCCCTGCCCTCCCCTCAAAGCCCCCTCCTCACAGAGTCCCTGACGTCTTTCACCTCTACATACAGGGGAATAACCACCTCACTTTCCTGCTCCCCCAGCCTCCCAATACACTTTTCCTTCAGCAGCCATTTCAGCATCACAAACCATACGAAATATGGCAGAGATGGAAAAGGAAGGAAGACCACCAGAAAATAAAAGAAGCAGGAAGCCTGCACACCCTGTCAAGCGGGAGATCAACGAGGAGATGAAGGTGAGCTGCTGGCAAGGTGCTGGCCACTTCTTACTGTATATGATGCCTCCTGGGCACAATGCAGGGACACACTGGACCAGTCCCGATTTCTTTATTACTCGCTGTAACAGTGACAGTTGTTGCTGTCAGTTGTAGAGACTTTACATCTCAGCTATAGATGCACCATACATGCCTGATCTGCAGTGTGGATCTCCGTACATGTATATTATATTGTGTGTTGTGTGTCAGCTATACGTGACACTTCTTTCTTTCCACGTACTGTACGATGGCCATGTATTGTTTCTGCTGCTCTGATGTTGTATCTCTGTGACACCCCCCTGAGGGGCTAGTAGTCATGAGAAGCTATGGCTGGCCACCCAGATGTGCTCCAGAGGCTGCTCTCAATCTGGTCATTCAGGCGCTGTATAGGAGGATAACTGAGACCATTGTGTTTTGTAGTAGATGGTTTGACAGCTCCAGCTGGGCATGTTTTTATAGTAAACACTAAACGGAGTCAGAAAAGTGCACTAGACAACTTAATCTAGCCATAAATATGATTAAGCAGCCCCAAACCTGAGACTTGCTGCATTACAAGGAAGCATCATCACAAACGTGATTGACTGTAAGGGATCAGAGGCAATTAATGGGCTGAGGACTATATAGTGAATATTTGATTTGATTTATGTGCATGACAACTCTCTTACATAACTTTTACATTTCTATTTCTTTAGGGTCATAAAGTGAGACTTTAGCAGTGCAGGTTTATTTTATTTATTTATTGTTTAATATTTTCATGTTTTTTCTTGTTGATTATTTGGTTGACATTTATTAGGGTTACACCCCCCCCCCAAAGATGACACACGTTTTATACATCAACAAATTTAAGTAGTACGTTTTCATTTTCCACATAATTAATGTATTGTATAATAGAAATAGTTAAGTGCAGCCTTGCATGCCTCCTTTAGGTCTGTCTGATTCTATCACATTGTCATTGGCTGCAGTAAGCCATTGCTTAATGTGATCTATATGGATTGCAGCTTTTAACATAGGTTCTAGAATTACAAATTAGCTAATTTTAATCAAAACATGTGAAATGTTATCCTGGCTGGATATAAAGGCTGACTGTGCTGGATCTTCTGGGTTTGTTTTGTTTATTTTGGCTGCAGGCTCTCAGTGGTTTGGGAGATAGTTGTTCTTCATAGCAGATGTTTGTCTGAACTGGTGGGGATGAAACAAAAACAACATTGTAAAGGGGGAAATAACACCATTTTAAATGATACTTTAATGTTACAGCGTAAGCATTACAGTTACTCACTTTTTGTTTGTGTATTTATTTTTGCTGTACTCTAATTGATCAATAGAGTTCTCCAACTTATTGAAACACACCTATTAAGAATGGAACTTTACTGATCACTCTTCCTGTTTGAGCGACGTATAAAAGACTTTACAGAAACATGTTTATGAATTGACATATGTCATATATATTATATATTACAATTTACGGTAAGAAGTTAGATTATGCTATGTCTGCAACGTGCAGTAACAGCATAGTGGGTGCAAGGTAGAATGAGTTTGTTACAAAATGTCAAGAAGGACACAATGTGCTCTTGTGTAGTTTCATATCTGTAATGTTCAAACAGCCTGGCTATGTTTCCCTTCATCTGAACAGCTTTCATCTGGACTGGTGTAAAATAAGCCCTGGTAAGTAATCACTGCAGAGCAGAAAGAAAGGAATGTATACAGCAATAGACGGTCTAAGCTGTAAAAACTGAAACCTGAGCACTGGCCACAGATCGGGTATCAAGGCTTTAAGGTAGGGGAAATGAAAGAAATGAAGGAGAGGGAAACAAGAGAGTGGGAATGGAAAAGTCAGCTTGGAAAGTGAAGGGGTAGGAGGAGGCCCTCCTCAGGGAAATTTGGCCCAGGGATTAGGGAATTTTATCATGGTGTACAGTGACCTACTCATGTTTCAAACTACATTGGATTGAATTGCCTTTCCCTGCTAACAGAAGAAAAAGAACTGATGTGCAGACTGATTCCCCTTCTACCTCCTCTCTCAGTATGAAAAAGACCATTACATGTGATTAACCCTTTGCACCATTGCATGGTTAGGAATAGGTTAATGATTTGGCTTTAGCATTCTGATCTGAGCACCATGTTCATTGTGTTGTTTCATAGTAAGAATATGTAATAAGTTGCCATTTGTAAATCATGTCTGCCTTCACTTGTTTTACAGGGTTAGCTTTGGAAATATGTTTTATATAATGCAGTATTGATGCACTTATCATCCATAATCATAAATGACACCAGGAACTATCCACGTACCTGACCAATATGCAGTTTTGTTGATACATAGTTTGTCATTCCAGTAGTAAATGTAATAAAACATTACAGAACGCTCCCCCATTGCCAAACATTGTTTGTCTGTTTTACATCTGCAATAGCAATTTTCTGCATGCCTGGAAGCTAAAACTTGTTGCTATTTCATAATATCACATATTATGTTTCAATTTTGCTATCATTGGTGTAATGTATATGATAGTTGTAGCAAATTTAAATATGATACAATACAACACTGTGTACACAAAGTACATGACTGCATAGTTTCTTCATATTACGTTTCAATGAAATGAAACATAAAAAACTCTGTTTACCTTACCCTGACCTTTATCACATTTCTCTTCCTCAGCTATCTCTTCATTGCCCTCTCTTTTTTAATGGTCATCATCGAATTAGTAGAAATCTTCTACAGGGGTACAGAGGTGCTAAAGTGTTATTTTATTATGACTTTCCACTTTGCCATTATTATAGAATAGAAAATAATATCTCATGTTAAGGGAACCCCAAAGCAGATTTAGGGGCCGATTCAATCCCCCTTCGCGCAATGATTTCTGCCTTACGCTATTTGCGTAAGGCAGGAAATCTCGCGTTTTTTCGTTCGCACCTTATAGAGGTGCGTACAAAAAGACGTGAGATTTCAGTCCCGTAATAGACGGGAAAAAGCGCACTTCGTGTTTTTTCCCGTCTTCGCGCGGGATTGAATCGGCCCCTATAGGACACCTTACATGACATATATTCAATGTAGAATAATTTATACAGTATACAATAACAAACAAAACCAAGTAGCTATAAAAAAATATGCACAAATATATAAATATTACTTCATTAACATGTGCTGACTTGTTAATATGGCAGCCAATTAAAGTCTCCCAGATTCAATAATACTTAAGAAAGAGTAAAACAGTAAGACCATTATGTGATTAAGCATCAGGTAAAGGAGTAGCAAATGCTCATTATATATTTTTTTCATTGAATCTTGTGAACACGAATATATTTCTTTATTAACCTATGTTTGCATTTTTTTGTCTGGGGTTGGATGTTCATGGACTTTTAACTAATTGCTCTAAGATTGACTTTATTTTAATCAAACAGAATGTAAACATAATTTCCTTATGCTCAAATCCTTTTGTAATGTAACTGACAATTTGCCTTTTATAGCATGGCTAGTGTTAATTTTGATAATGGCAGCTTGTGTGACTACGACTAGTAGTCTTAACCATGCATTTGTCTGCTTTATGAAATCATTCAAATACAGTAGTCTCATACTTGAGTTTCAGTCATTATGGTACCAGTGTTATGTTGAATTTATTGCAAATTAAAAACAAAGCTTTATGTAATACATTACGTTGTTTCTCGATGAAAACATAAACTAAGGCACATTAGTTTGCCAGACTATTATCCCTGTATATGTAAGATAAGTTTTCTTATATCCTGACTATACAGGAGTTTTACAGTTTTACTATATTCCTCAGATGTCTGTTGTGTTTCCTGCAATGGATATAAAATGTGATTGCTAAAGTTATGCACCTTGTACACTTCCTTCTGAAAGGATTCACATTACTGTTTGGAAGACACATTGAATCCACTGAAGTGTGTTAATTCAATAGACATTGTGTTCATAGCCTGCAAAATGCCCTGGGCATTATCATTCACAGGTTGTGGGTATTAGGGCTATGCATCAGGAATGGGGTTCATGCTGCAAGGGACTTTTTGTGAGGTAGGTCTTCAAATACAAAAACAAAAGTATGCCAGCTGCAAAGATTAAAAAAAGAAAGAAAAACTTTAGATGGGAGTGGCTGCCAGTATGTGTGATCTCATCTTAACATCTTTATGTAGTTGTACCCATGTAGCCACTGTCTGTCTCTTTGCCCCTCCATCCTGCCATCTTTCTGTATAATTTCAGTATAATGTATCTGATATATTAGAGCTCCTTTTTTTTATATAGATGTTTTCTTTTAAACATATGGACCCTTGCTTCTGAAAGGCCAGTATTAGGTGGGGAAACATTAGTTGACACAGTAATGGTATGTGAACTGTTTTCAGTCCCCTGTATTTGTAGTCTAATTTGGATCTCTACATATATGTATCTTATTTGCAGGTATCTGAGTTGTTCAGACATTGGAAGTTGCATCTGATGTTACACCCATCTGCTCCATTTCTGAATGCGTACAGTTTAATGACACTTGTATATCTTGTTTATATTGCACTTAAATAAAGATATTATATTGTAAAGAAATAGGCTAATATAGGGCTGGTTTGAGACTACCGCGAGTCCTGCATTCGGATAACCAAAGTCACACTATGGGCGTAATGTCACACTGCCCCAACAAAAAGAAATCTATGCACCTAGTGGGGTAGGGTTCATGGTACTGTATAGGTATTTCCCTAACATGCTCCTGATTTTATATTTTGATTACTCAACCTAGTATACAATATACTGTATATATTTACCTGTGTTTGTGCGGCACACTGTATATGATCCCCTAATAGTTTGCTGTAACCAAATTCTCAATAAGTTAGGTGCAGTGGCAGTGCAAGCAAGTCTAAAAACATAGGCATAATCTGTTATGAATAATAAGGAAAAATGTTCATCTTCTGTGAGATCAATTAATGTTGTTTTAGAGACATTAGGGCCTAAATTCACTAAGCGGGGAGTTTGTAGGGGAATTGAAAAGTGGGGATGTTGCCCATAGCAACCAATCAGATTCAAGCTCACATTCTCCAGTATGTAAAATGAAACTGAGAGCTCAAATATGATCTACAGAACCTTCATAAGTTTTGAATTGATTTAGAAATTCATTGGTGGCTTACAATTAATGCTACAGTATATCATAATGAAACGAATTCACATAATAAATAATACTCAAAATATCGTAAAATGTTTGCAGTTTTATTCATTATGATAAATAATTTTCTAAGCTGTGCCAGTGCCATCCTGACTACTGTAATACAATACAAAAAATAAGCACATTTGTGCACAACAGTATGCAAAGAGCCATGTTCAATTCCATGCACTTCCCTGTACATTCTCTCATTGGCACATTGTACTACTGTAGCAGCTAAATTGTTAACAATAAGTCAGCCCTGATTGTTCTAAGCAGTTACTGTATCACTCATTGCATTTTATAAAACAAGTGTTAGGCGACTCTACTAGTGTCAGTTCACTTGAAATTGAAAAATGAATGAGCACTTTGATAGTAGGTGATTGCCTTTTATGAAGGTTGACAGGTTATACTTTAAACACAGGCTTTTCAGAAAAATTCTTTCCTCTTGAGGTCATGTATCTTTCAAAGGCACGCTTGTGGAATACAGTCTGTCAGTGCCAATAAATGAAGCAGAGATCGATCCTTCATTCATGCCTTCATCCATATAATTATTCTTTTACATATATACAAGTGATGTTGTAGATATGTTTTTAATTATTTGCCATAAATTATGGAAAATAGAAATATTAATTATATTTAAGTATTATTATCTATTCATTATTAACCAAAACCTTTATCACAGAGCATCAGTAGATCATCTGAAATTACTCAACAATCACAGGAGAAATATTATTCATACTGTATACTACAGACACAAAAGTCATGTTTTTGCCTATACAATAAATAAATCAATGGCCTCTCAGCACTTGGTAGCATATTGTTTGAAGTTGTACAGCTCAAACCTAATCACAAGGAATAATGTACAAATGTGCAAAACTTGCAGTACAATGTCCATCAAGGGCCTTGTGAGGTCACACAGTGTATTTGTGATAAAAAAATGCAAAAAGCACCTGTTAAGGGAGGAAATTCACTATTATTACGGTATTATATATTTTATATTTTATTGTATACATATAAAAAGTTCTGACTATATTTATGTGCAGTATAATAACAAAACAAGTGTTGTAGTACTTTGTCTAGTTTTTATAAAAACGATTCTCTATAACATTTTTAATGGTTCCAAGGACAGAGAGATTGAACCTGAATGGTGTGACTTAAGCTGGCCATACACCAGAAAGATAATCTTTCCAATCAACAGATAAATGACCCTCACAGCAGAAATCTGTTAGATGTGGACTCATTAAATGCATGTTTTGTGAGTACACATGTAACAGATTTCTGCTGTGAGGGTCATTTATCTGTTGATTGGAAAGATTATCTTTCTGGTGTATGGCCAGCTTTAGACTGTGGACTTTGGTAAAATCATAGACTGAATCTACACATCTGCTGCTGCTATGGTTGGATGCAGGATCCCCACTGCATCCTATATTCCATGCAGGCAATGGGAGGACACTTCAGTCGTTCACTTGAGAAAACTTAAACCATCTTACACCTCGCTTAAGATTTCCATGTAAAGTGGAGATGTAGTCTGTAAATCTGGATTGTACAGAGGGGCTGAAACCCTTATTGTACAATCTGCACCCCTTCCTTTACAGTGGGGAAGCACTGCCACTTCCTGCTTTGTCCAACACCAACATTGCATTTAGCACAAGGATGAATCTGAATCCTTTGGATCTGTCCCTATGGACCAGATTCAGACTTGCAAATAAGAGAGTAAAGTTATACCTGGATAAAACCAAGATAAAATGCAGTGGCAATAAATATCATCTGATGTAAACAGTATTAATGGTGAGTGGTGATGTTTCCTAGCCCAAGTCTAAATAACTGTGTAATGTAACACTAGCCTCTCCCTGTATAAAAGAAATAAAATTCACAGTTATATCAGAATATTTGCATCATAACAGTTTAAAAAAAAAGTTATTTATTTTTAGTTCAGCTATGAGCAATGCCAAAAAGATTGCTGTATTGCTTCCTTTGACTAGCCATGTATTTTCCTGTGGCAATGTTTAGAAATGGTTTTGGCCACACAAGTGGATGTTTCCAGCCATTTAGCCACAGAATACAGAATAACAGACCTTTTCAGTTACCACCTGTATGTCTGTCCAAGTAAATTTATACCAATTTAATTTTATTTACAAAAAATACAACATTGTATATTTGTGTATTTGTTTATAAATTCAAATTGACAGCTCAGTATAACTAATACATAAGTTTATTTTATTTATACCCTCCCTGTGATCCTGTGGATCACTGAAGTGTGAAGCTCTGGATGGAACTACAGTGCCAGAATGTCAGGAATGGAACCCAGGACTCTGGAGACAGCGGCTCTGTCTGAGCCTTTATCAGTACTGGACAGCTCCTGGTCTTCCTGGCCCCCTCCATCCCCAGACTTCCTATATAAACCTTGCCTGTTCCTGTCTCCAGATTTTGGGACTATTGCCAGTATGTTTGTTGTAACTGCAATCTGCTTGTTGAATTCTACCTGTATATTGTTCTTATTGTGTCCTTACTTCTTTACTGTTTTAGTCTCTGGTTTTGTTGCTGCTCCTATCTAACACGACTATAAGATCCAGATTTGTACAACTCATGTGTGTCTGTCTTCTTTCTGCTACTATGCGCAGATTCTTATTTGTTACTCACAATGGGCCAGATCCAGCATTCAGAGATCCAAATACTGGACTTGCTTATGTACGTGTACTATTTACTTACCACCCCCAGCATATATTATGCTGTTTACATGCTTACATGATGTTTATCGCAGTATTGAGTACGTATCCATTCTCTATTCTGCGATCACTTTCTGAATCCAAGCTGCAGAAAACAACGCATCTTCGGAGTTGGCAAGAAGTACAATCCAGAATTATTATAGGGGTAAAAATGTATAAAATTGGTAAAATAGGTGTTCTAAATATGTATTATTTGCGAAAACTATACCACTTGGAAAAATGTTCTGTATGGTACTCCAACATTTAAAACATAAAAAATACTTTTAAAAATCTAAATTGGATCTGTCTATCCATCAACCTCAAAGCAAGATACATATTGTCCAGAAATCGATCATAATCATCTTTCATGTGCTCCTCCCTCTTCTTCTCCATGACCACTAACAAGTCCTGCAACATGAACCATTCCACCACATAAAATACTATGTTTCTGAGATTCCAGATATCATTTATTGTGGTAACCATCTGTATTCATGAGGGACATTTGGAAGCTCAGAAACAGTATTATGGTGAAATGGGTCATGCTGGGATGGAAGGCAGACAATAGACAGGACTCAAGCCTCTATAAACAGAAATGAGATGGAAATATAGTGGGGTACTGCCGAGCACACACAGAAATATATTTGGATCTATGTGTGTTCTCTATAATTCTCATTTTGGGTTTACATGGCTTTTCCGATGCAAGTTTTTATTCCCTTTGATAAATTTTGTTTACCTTCCCAGGAACAGACTAATGCTTTTACAGTAATGGCCATTTTCTTGAAACCTGCATGCTTCCAACTGCAAATGTGGCACTATTAGGGCTCTGTGTAGCATGGAGTGATGCCACAATGATAAAAATTGGTCCATCATCCACCTGCACTTGTCTATTGATATTTGCTGTCAATGTTCAATTAAATAGAATTTTCATAATCATTTTAGACATTCCCGCTGTTTAGTAAAGCGCCAGGTAATAATTAGTATTGTTGTTGTTTGTTAATTTATTTATTTATAAAGCCCCACAAAGATGTTGATTCAATTGTTTTCGCGTCCCCTTACACAGTTTGCATAAGTTGAAAATATCACATCTTTTTTCTCGCTGCTCATAGAGCGTATATAGAAAGACGCTAATTTTCTGAACTGTAATAGATGGGAAGAGGTGTGCAACCATTTTTTCCCCTTCTTTGCAGGGATTTGAATAGGCCCCAAAGTGTCCACTGGGCCATACAGATAACATAGACAATAGTGTATGAGAAAAATTAATGCAATGGTTCTGGATTATTTACATGGTCTGTTAACAAATATGTGGTTCAATACAGGGATCAAAATGGGGGTGTATACAGGGGTATGCCATACCAGCACTTCTCTTTCTCATATAGTTGAAAAACTACAAATCTCCATTGACTTCTGTTATATTCTGTGTTCCCATACTGCCACTTCAATTGTCCATCCCCCCACTTCTAAATTTCCCCTTTGGCCACTGGTTCAATATGAATAGGGTTTTTGAAAGTAAATACATGATTATTTTGTTATGGCTTAAGTAGTTATAGAGGATTTTGAACACAGTCCCAAATATATTAACATATAACATAATATTTACATTTTTGCCTGTAGAAGTGTAGGATTTCCTTAGAAGAGTACATCTATTTTTAGTGATGGGGACCACCACTTTGCTGAGAAATTTATTCTTTAGAAGTCAGTGTTTGCTCTGTTATGGGAAATCAATATGGATGCTCTCCAAGATTCACTCACAAGGCCTATTAGGAATCTGCAGTGTCCTTTAATCATTGACATTGCAGACTCCTGGTGAGTGACTTTGTCAGTCATCCTTACTTTCATCACACAAATCATATTTCCAATGCTAAAAGCAGAATACTTGTAAAAATTTGTTGGAGGCTGCTATTGTATACAGGTTAGAGATCGTACCACACAATAACCAACATGTCAAGGGTCCTGCCATAATGCTAGGAAACAAGTTGCAGGTAATACTGTATACTAGCCAGCAGGTTGGAGACCAAACATGACAATCTTAGTCATAGATCACATTTCATTACATGGTATTATTATTATAATAATTATTAATAATAACAACAATAATAATTTCTTAAATAAATGGACAATTTTTCTTTTTCAGAACTTTGCTGAAAATACCATGAATGAGCTTCTTGGTTGGTATGGATATGACAAAGTGGAGCTGAAAGAGGGAGAAGACATCGATTTTAAGAATTACCATCCAGATGGGGAAGGACGGCAGCATATCTCTGTTCTCAAAGGTAATAATTAAAATAGAGGTTTAACACATGCAGTCTATAAAGAGGAGATTGCCGAGCATAGCTTTAAAGGAAACAGTGGAGAAAAATACTTATATCAACCTATGTGCTGTTTAAAATTTAAGGCTACCTCTCCTAAGGTAATTGCAATTTAATTTCTGCATTTATGACACATTAAAGTTAAAAAGATTAAAATATATATTGTTTTTCTTTTGGGGTTTTATGACCTTCAGTCAAATAAATCACATGAATGTATCATATTTTGTATCTTACCTGTACATCACATTGAATGTACAAAAAGTTGGAGCATGTGTATACAGCTTTAGTAGGTGCACTGTGTGGAACAAATAACACAAGGTTTAAGTTGCAATGAAGTTGAAATAACAAAACACATTGAATTATGACATCAATTATTGTAATATTTGTATTAATAGAATGGTTTAAAACTCCTCAACAAAAACAGAAAAATGATATGAATGTAATTCATTTTCCATATTTCTCCATTTTCTTTTTCTCTCATGGCCCTTAAATATTATATTCCTGTAACATGTTTTATTTAATTACAAACTATATATATATATATATATATATATATATATATATATATATAAATATACAGAAATTGTGGTTTTCTTAGCATTTGTGAGAGGTCTTATTTATGTGTTATTATATATTTTTGTAATAATTAATATATTTAAAATATATCTCAATTTTGTATTATTGCTGTAAATATAATGATCATTCTGAAAAATAAAATATTTTATTGCTTCCAAATCATGAGCTACAATACTTTTATTATTTTACTAATGCACTATTGTAACACCTTCATATTGTATGATATTGCAATGTGGCATTTATCTGCATATGAACTTATTTCAACTATCCATTTCTACCTCCCCCATGAAATTCTCATCTATCTGACCCTACCTGCAAAGTAAGATGGTGAAATATGTTGTATGTTATATGTGTGACTAACTCTGAAATCAGATTTCAGAGATTTGTGATAATGATATCCATAAGCATATTAAGTTACCAAGTGGCTAGAATAAAATATTGCGTACAGGAACATTGTGTAATCTCAAAGAGGCTAAACATTGAATGGTTGAAATTTTGACTACACGACAAGAGATAGATGTCCTGAACCAGACGCAGAATGTACACCTAATTGCATACCATATCTCAGCATACACTTCCAACTACTCATGCACAAAGGAAATCCTTGCTGCAACCAATGGAAAGTAAGTGGAGGGATACAATCAATGTACAGTCCCCAGTCCCTATAAGCATGCTGGCACTTGCATGGACATGTATACCTAGTCATGACAGTACCCGTGAAACCAATTTGCCTGCCTTGCCTGGCACCAACATCATTACATTCTAGTTAGGTGTTATTCAACAAGTTAGCAGCACTATGGAGAATAACACATTCAAAGTGTAGAGTCATGGCTAATATCAATGGTAAGCAGAACTGTCTTTTTACTATCATTATCATATCATAGCATATTTTCAGGAAAAATGAGAACACAAACATATACATAAACAAATATACAGACACTACAGAAAAAGAAATACATGACCAGTAATGAACAATTAACAGTAGAAAACCATACTGATGTCCACAGTGACGTAAGAGTAACATATCAGTATAAACATAGCATTCAACAAGCTAATATCATACAAGAAAGTGGTTTAAGATACAAATGCTTGTTATACAGTATAGGCATATAATACAGTATAATAGAATACATTGGGTGCCGCACAGAAAGGAACCCCAAGTGTAATTTAATTAGCGGTTAGTAACTTAAAACAGGCTTCTTTATGATTGCTAGTTATGAAAACACCCACCTTTTGCTATACATGAACCCCACTTTCAGTAGGGATGCAGACATCCCATAGCTGGATCATATACTCATATAAGTAGGTGTGGGAGGATGTATGTAAAATTCATAGTGAGTGTCTGCTAAGCATCATCCACTATATCCAGACTTCAGAGCCTAATTTAAGTGTGATCAAATGCTTGTGCGTGTAAGATGAGTGGCCTTTTTCTAGCCCACACATAAGGCTTTATCCAGCAGGGCTATGAGCGCAGTGATGACTTATGTCTGGATCCGGTACTATGTTAACATTGTCAATAAAGCACTTCCACAAAGTATCTGGAAACATAACAGCAAGGTGTATGGCAGTACTGTGTGAACAAAATACAATGCTTAGGAATTGTGAGCTGAAGTTGCATTTGCATCTATACTGAATCTACAAGATGCAGGATGGTTTAGGTTTTGTATTATGGTCTGGGTCAGGCCTACAGTTCAAGACAATAATGTAACCTTAGAGCATGTGCCGGTAATGAGTAAAGCGTCTCAGTGATCAGTAGATCAGTAGTAGATTGTTTGGTTTATGACATTCATTAGAGATAATACTTGTTCTACAATGTGTTATGTAGGTGTTGTGTTTAATAGCTGCTAGTGCTGTTGTGACAAGCTTTTAGAAACACATGCGACTTCCCTAGAGATTCTGCAGCTGTAGTGAGTATGTGGATTATTGCAGAATCTCTTGCCTCTGTTGTTTTATTCGTTTTCCTATGTTGGTGGTAGGTTGTTGACATTTTCATTGTGAATTTTCTCTTATGAATTTTGAAAATATCAGTTCTTTCCTACTTAAAATATAAAATGACAGCACCACAGTTACAGCGGTCATCCCATATAACATATTACACATTCAAACAAAATTAGGTACTTTACAAATTGGACGCCCATGGTCTCTCCATATTGCATTATCCTTCCATAACAATTCTTCAGTAAAACAAGGAAAACAAAAAATACAGAGTAATTCTAAATAAAGTTCACCAGTAATTACAGTGAACTTATACAACATACTTCTTCCTAGTGACCACCATACAATACACATTGTATCCTAGTGACTGCCATACACTACATACTTTATCATAGTGACCACTGTACAATAATCAGTGCACCCTAGTGAACACAATAAACCAATAAACCCTATGTGGCATATAATATAACCATTTTAAATGTTTTCCCTTTATATATTATTTAAGGGAGAGTCCTTTTTTGACGATTTTGTATATGATGATATATATTGTAAACACTTTCTAAAAACATAGTACAGGAAGAATGTCAGCAATGTATTAGTAACCTATTTTATTAATTGACATTTATTAAATTCTCCCTTTACTATATTTTCTAAAGTATTTACTTATAAACTATATTTACTTAATTACGGAAATTAGAAAGTAGAGATGTTGCCCATAGCAATAGGCTTTAATCAAATTTAAGTTTGAGTTAAGTTTGGTTAGTACACAATCAACTTTTAGGGGGAAAAGGATATCCCCTTCTCTCCCTTTGAAAGCAGCACATCTCCCAAATAAATGAATAAGTGCAAGTAATGTGGCTAAGTTAGCGTGGGTATACCTCTGCTTTATATACCAGACAATGTCAGTTTTAAACTTTAGATTTATCAGTATTTTACAGTTCATAATATAGTTTCTTAAAATAGATTTTATTTCTTTTATTCTCTAACAATGTTTGTTAGGTGATTTTTTTTTATTAATATGAAATACTTGAATTCTTATGCTAGGTACACACGGTACGATAAATTGTTCCAATCAAAAGATTTTTCAAGAGTGGGTAAAACCATGTTGAATTGCAGGGGAGGTAAAATTAATGTGTTTGCATGCAGGGAGAATACTTTTATTTTTTAACCCCCTTCTGCCTCTCATGTGTCACTTTAACCCCCACACTCTCTTCTGTGTCTCCAATCCCTTCTTTCTTTCACACTCCATAGTGATATACAATATAAAATAAAGCCCATACTCCCTGTCTTTCCTTATGTGCCTCCAACTCTACTTTTATGTCCTCCCCCCTTTTATGCGTCTCTCCCCCATTTCTCACTCATTTATCTGAAGCTGGCATCACATTATTCATTACCCATTTCAATATATAATTGAATAAAACAGCAACATTATAGTGCTAAAGTAAGAATTTAGATTATCCGAAGATGTGATGTTACTTGGAGTCTGGCAGGCAAGTCACAGCAACCAATGAGATATATTATAAATTAAATGACAAAGGGCAGATTGGCCATAGGATTAAGGGAATTTTTCTGGTATGCGGTGCCTTTTTGAGGACTCCCAACAAGAGAGGTTAGTGGTGCTGATATCAGGACCTTTCAGTAATGGATAAATTTAACGGATTACCACCTGCAGGGCTTAAAGAAATTGATGTTGAGAGCAACCAGAAATTCTTTGATCAGCTGTTGCATCCATGTATCAAGTTATATGTATTTTAATTGACAATTTAACTAATTTATTGTAAAGTAAGGGCATAGTTAATCAGACCTAGAAATACTGCTGGTTTGTGAGCTTAATGAACAAAGCCTTCCGCATCATTAGCACATAGAAGCCTCTTTGCATATTGTGTGCACAAGGCCTTGCTTGCAGAGCCAAAGCAAATGTTCTCTATCCAGAAGTTCCCTTGCTGGATCATAAAGTAAGTCAATTACCATGCAGAGAGCATTGCTGAGGTTTTTAAACAGCTCGTTAATGTTATACCATGCTGTCCTCACAGTCTTTCATTTATGCAAGCTCTTTGTAGCTGGGAGGCCCTTCTGTCCACTTGGTTATTCTGAATGCGTCAGTCCCATATTGCCAACCTCCGTTAACACTTCAGACATGACTTTTCTGTCTGCTGACAAATGTATATAACAAACATTGATTATCTTCCATCTGACCACTCAGTATACATTGACAAACTTACATACAATTTATTTATGATAAAGAATGTCTGCTGACCATTTTGTTTACAATACACAATTTTATATAAAGAGGCAAATGACAAAGCATACTATTTACTAAGAACACCTGAATCAGAGTACACTCCAACTGGTGCCATAGATTGTTAACTAAAAGGATGCTTATTGTGTAACTGGATTTAATGTAATCACCATAGACAAAATTCCCACATCATTCCACTTTAGCTGCCATTATAATAACCTTTATTGGTCTGGTAGACTGGTTTTTATATATTGGGAGAAATATACCTGGAATTCACTACTTTGCTAAAATTCTGTTGTGTAGGGTTGGAGGGTTTGCAATTTAGGTCCCCTTAAAAACATAGAAGGACGCACCTAAAGCACAGCTCCTGAATAGCAACTTATTCCTCCACACACCGCATTGTGCCCGTGTAAACGTGGCCCATATACGTATTTGTCTCATTTGAATGATTCCAATAAATAGAGTGTGTTATTTCTGTACTGTACTTGGAATGTATTCTCTTTGCCCTTCTTATTTTATGCTACCTAACTTATGTACTACAAGGAACTTTTAAATGTTATTATCTCTAATTAGATTTTATTGAGGTAAAAACATAGAAACTACATAGAAAAATATATCACAGTAGTCATACATACAGTTAAGTTTCTTAACTGTATGTTAAGAAACTTTCTTAGATTCTGCCATTGGGAAACAGAGGCAGGTATACAGGAATGCAAGAGAAGAAGAAACATGGGGGTTGGGAAAGTAGGGTCATCAGCATAATGGAAAATTGGAATGTGCCAGTTATCCAGTCAGCAGAGGTCCTGGTGTTGACATCAGTTAAGGAAGGATAGTGAGGTTAAATCCCTACAGTGCACTTATAAGTGAGTGAGGATAGATTTAATAGACTTTATCTTCCTAATCATGTAAGTAATATGTAACCCTCTCCATATAGCTATCTCCATATATGTTTCCAGCAAATACCTATCAAACATCTTGCATCTGGCAGAACATGGGTTACAAATAAATTCTCTAACTGAGGCATTGGTAACTTTCTGTCTGTGGATAAACTACTGCTTCCACAGATTGTCTATGCCTCCTCGTGTTTGAAACATGTTTCCCTCTTATATGACAGAGACTCAAACTACCAAGTTTAAACATATTATTAATTTATGTATGTTAAGCTTAGTAATAGAAATTTTCATTTACAACTGCCTTTACTTGTTCTTTAACATATCTAAGATATATCTTTCTGCAGGATACTTGACTAGCTGCTAAATCACAATTTAAACATCAGGAACAGTGTAGTGTTATAATACACAATGTGTAAGGTCATCTTTCTAACTTGTTCTTATCTATTATAAAACAGATGCTTACGGCAGATGTCAGGATTTCTGATAATGCAATGTCTTTGACCTCTTGGGAAATATATGTAATGAAATTAGATATAAATAAGAGGTTATCAACAAATGCTTATTTTATTTTATAGTCTACAAATGGTATTATTTCACTATTGTGTATGTGTGTGTGTGCTGGTGATTGTGTTGTGCTGTGTACATGTATAAACATTGAAAAACTTGCAAATTAAAGTTGTTTATTTTAGTCTGATAAAATTTATTCTCAATCTGTAATCTAAAAGAAAAAGTCGAACCAGATTGTTTTGTAGTATTGTAGTGGGAATGCTGGTAATCTCTAATCCAGAAACAGAACTTTTTTTTGTTAAAGAAGAGAAACATCCAATCTATTTCACATGAGACCTCACCATTAAAAGAAAGTGAATTGAAATTTACTAAGCAGGGAGAGTGAAAAGTGGGTACAATCATGTACAACAACTACTGAGAGCCATAGTTTCTAACAATACAGTGAAATGTTTAATGAAAACATTTGTTGTAATATATTGCAGTTCATTGTGTCATTGCTAAGTAGTCATTAAAGAGCTTCAGTTGTATACTAGTCTGTCTATGCAGGGCCTGTATACATTTTGTTCCCTTGCGATGTTAAAACGTGGGGAAAATATCAAACTGTGCAAATATATTTGCAATACATTTTTTTCACAGAAAGTACCACTTACTTTCCCAGAATGCATTCAGTAAGTAATAAAACATTGTAAAATGTCATCAAAGTAATGCAAATAAAAATCATCTAAAAGGTAAATAAATGTTGGCACTTAATGGTCAAATAATTAGGTAACCCTAGCACAGGGGTTGGCATAGCAGCTCTCCAGGTGTTGTAAAACTACATGTCCCAACATGCTTAAACTACATAGACAAAGTTGATACCTGTCAAAGCATGCTGGGAAGTGTAGTTAGAAGACACCTGTAAGAGCGCACTTGCCTACCCCTGCCCTAGCCCATTATATAATATAAATAGATTTTCTAAGCTATACAAATTTCAATGGTCATAATGGTAACTTAAATGATACTGCAAAAAATCCACCATCCAGACCTGCAACTGGTATTATATTCATATATAATTATAGTTATGTTTACTATGACATATAATTATAAATACAGCTAGAAACAGAAACAGCATTTTCTGTATATAAATGTAAACAATTAAAGTCTATGAAATGTGTTATTATAATTATCGTTTTTATTTTGTTTCAGAGAATTATTTGCCAAAACCAAAACTATCAGAGGACAGCGTTATGTCACCATTTAATACAAGTATAAATTATTCAGGGCTTGCTACGGGAAATGGGCTTGCAGAACTACCAGCAGGGTCACAGGATCGTGGAAATCATGGAAACATGCCAATTGTGGTACCCTTAATTCCTCCTCCTTTCATGAAACCACCTTCAGGTACAAAATGTTTTATTTACGTTTATGTGACAACAACCTAATCATTTGTAACCATGTAATCATTATTCAATTTGGAAATATCTATCTTTGTGAGACAACACAATATGTAAACCCATAAGAGTATACATTTGCCCCTGTCACTGGTGCACATTTCAATTCCATCTGTCATTTTAGGAGAGGGAAATTGGAGGTGGCTTTGCAGTGCAGCAGGGCTAAGCATGCACTCAAGGTATGTGGCACACCCTCTCTGGACTTGTATTGGAAAGGCATACAATTGTAAATGGAAATAAACATGAAATGTATTTTCTTCTCCATTTCAATGGTTTACAAACCTAATCTATGTATCTTAAAGCGCCACGTAAGAAGCATCTGCTGATGCCGCTGGTAGGCAATATACTGTGCTAAAAGCTGTCCTGTTGATTTCTATCTTTATGATACTCTACTGTGTGATTTGATAGCAAAGAAAACCCCATGATATTATACAAACTGTGATCCTTTATTCATATATATAGAGAGGCAAACAAAAAAACCATGATGGTGAAGTGGTGCCATATGTGTATAGTATTGTTCCAGGGGCGGCCTGGACGTAACACTGTGTTTCTATGGAAGCACAATTTTACCTGCATGAAACATCAGATTGAAGCAGTGTCATAAAGTGCAGGCCTACATAAAGATTCACTTACATTAGACTGTACTAAGAGCTCAAAATTATTATTTATGTGGCATTTCTCATGAATAGACTCTTGCGCTAGTTCTCCTGTGAGAGCAATCTTGCATGTATACAACTTTAAATGCTAGAGGAGAACGATTCCCCAGTTTTTGATAATCACATGTGACTCTTCTCATGTAACTCTTCTGAAATAGCTTTGTACCTAACCAGTTAGTATCTTCCTGGCATAAGCTAAAAACAGAAGTACATTTTTTATTCATTTAATTTACTCCTTAGGCTCACATATAATTGTGATACAAAGCATTCTTACAGTAGTTGCTGAGAGTGCAAAACAATTTTGCTGATTTGTGTTCATACACTTCAATCCACTCCAAGTTTAATTGCAATAAAAGCACGATTGTAAATAATTTTAAACATTTTAAGTGTTGCCCTATTTTTTGTTGAAAGGCAATGAGTTACAACCCGCAATAAATAGTTTATCATAATATAGCTTTCAGAGGATGATTAGGTATCCATTGCATGTTATCGCTTTATGTATTTCCTCTCTAGTCGGGTTCATTGCCAGTGCTTATAAAATGGTTTTCTTTTACACTGTGAGATCAGGGCTCTTTATAGTGATTGGATCCTTTTTTCCTGTGTCTATTTCTTCTCTCATGACCTTCTATCTTTTACCGGTGACATCCCTTTCTCATGTTGTACCATTCAAGCAGTCACAAAGTTACCATTCAATACTTCAATTTCATTTTCATTTTTTTTTCAAATGTTTAACCTTACACCCATATCTCATTTATGTAGCTACATTCTCACACTGAAGGCTTGCTTATCACACAGTATAAATGTGTTACTTGTTGAAGGACATCACTGCAATGGGACACATATAATACATCAAACATCATAAAATATTGTTTTTTGTAAATGTTTTGTAAAAGTGCTATTATACGTAAATGATTACGTTCATTATTACAGGACTGAACAATTGACTTACTCTTTTCTCTGTACAATTACTGAAGCTTTTTCCTTTATATTTTTCATTCATTCATTCTAATAATATGCAACAGTTGAACCCATCAATTATCATCATCGATCCCACCAAAAACTCATTCAACATGGTTTTACCCACTCTTTCAATTGAAACAATTTATCTTATAGTGTATGGCTAGCTTAATACTCATGTCTACAGCTGATGGGAACTTTTGAGATTTACATACCCCAAGCTTACTAGCTAT
The DNA here is from genome assembly GCA_016617825.1 of Platyplectrum ornatum. NCBI lineage: Eukaryota > Metazoa > Chordata > Amphibia > Anura > Limnodynastidae > Platyplectrum > Platyplectrum ornatum. Next base: position 48,397 of record JABWIB010000644.1, on the reverse strand, counting down.
AATTCATCCAATATTCTGTATTACCTGAGAAGCCTGGTGAGCATCTCAGCAGGGATTTAAACAGTACATCCAGGCTTCACACCAGTAATTTGCTTTCAAGCACAGTTAGTCTGTCATTTGCACATAATATGACTGATTCAGAGTAAAGCATATGTCTATTGACATTACATAACTGTAGCAGATTGCATGCACAGAAATCAATTTATAGACATATGCAATGTAGACATGAAACACTCTGTGACCAAACATCAAATCTGTGAGTAAAAAGTCTTTAGTCATATCAATAAATTATGATTATGCTGTGTATGCAAAGGTGTTTGTAAAAAGATGCATATGGCTGTGTATATGGGTCCAACAGTGTATCAAGTGCTCTTTCTGCCATCTTTCATCTGTGCCATTGTATTAATCAATAGCGGTTTGCAAAAGAGATGAAAAGCTAAAATTAAGAGCTAAGCAAGTTTTAAATGTGTAACAATTAGGTTGGAGTTTCTTTGTCAGATTAAATATAATATGTTTTAATAAGTCTTCTCTGATAAACTTCTACAGTATATGCTAAGCCAAATCCCAAAGGAAAGCAAACATAATTTTCCTTTATCTTCTTCATTGCATCTTAACTGCACTTTCTTTAATACAAACTGTTCTCTTTCTTAGATATTTCATTGATCTATGTGACTCAGTGTTCCCAAATGTACCTTAGTAAGCTCCCTGACCCCAGCCCCCTGCATCCCCACACACATATTTCTTGGGTCAAATGGAAAATAGAAGACTAGTTTTACTGTTATTGTGCCTTTGTGTACCTGTTTGGGTCTGTATGAAGCGTACATCTAATATGGTGAACATTGAGTGTCATGATTTCTTTATTAAATCATAGTTGCAAAAATAGACATTCATTATTCTCCCATCAAACTTCTAATGGTAAATTAACTGCTGTTTAAATAACTAATGATTTGTTTACTTTAACTTAATAAAGAATATGTGCTGTGTGGGTTGAATAATTTATTTGCTGCTGCAGTGTATATATAAAACATTGTTTACTATTTATAATAACGTACTAACAGAGTGTCTTTTTTTTCTTTTATACACTATAGAGGATGATGTGTCAAATGTGCAAATCATGTGTGCCTGGTGCCAGAAAGTGGGAATTAAGCGTTACTCCCTAAGCATGGGTAGCGAGGTGAAAAGCTTCTGCAGTGAGAAGTGCTTTGCTGCCTGCCGGAGGGCATACTTCAAGAGAAATAAGGTAAGGAGAAATATATATCACCCAACTTGACTATAACTACTTAATATACATAAATATATATATATATATATATATATATATATATATATATATATATATATATATGTATACAGTGGTCGATGTGGAAATTTAGAAGTTGCAGTATGAAAACATAGATAATAATGGAAGTAAATGATATAGAATTTCAATTATATCAGTGAGTTAGTAAACCTCCACTTCGACCCCTGTATATATTTAACCAACTTAATCTTATTACGTGTCACAAATATTGAATATCCAGCCTAATTCACAGTGCAGCTGGATACCCTAGGTACATACAGTAAGAGTTTTAGCGTCGGACCATTTCTTCTATCCATGATAGCACTCATTTCCTAGATAATAGCTCTGACAAAATGTCATGATCTATTTTGAAAACAATCATACTAGACAGGAGGTAACACATAAACATACTGCCTATCAATGAAGTAAGGATTTATGATCCAGGCTTGAACATAACTGCAGTTACATTACAACTAAGCACAATTCCCAGCAATCCAGCATAAGTGCAGGGTTACTACTGTGATGTATAGTGAAGACAGTGTTTATGGATCTGGGCCATTTTCAGTTGCATAACTATGCAATGTACACTGACTACAGTATTCTCCTAAACACAAGCGGTCACAGCTGTATTTACCATGGTATTTACTATGGTTCATTGTAATTACATGTGCATTAGTTCTGGGCATGAGCATTGCAATGGGACCTGGCCCTAAAAGTCAAATGCATATTAAAACAAAGTATCCAGATCAATTTGTCTGACCTGCAACCAAAGTGTTTAGTTATGAAGTGGATACTTAACACTCAGTACAATTATTTGAAATCATCTTAACTAGAGATTATCATAACAATGTAATGACTCATATAACATTACATTTGCCAACATGGCTTTGAAATGGTAGTCAAGAGCTCTCAAGCATCTTGTCCATCAAAGAATACAATGTGAACCTGAAGGTTATACCTAATGTCCAATTTTATTAGAAATGACACAACTTCTTGCATGACCTTTAGGCTGGTTATCCACTGAAATAGCGTTAAATGCCAGTGACACCACATGTCAAATGCAGTCATGTCTAACATGCGACTGTAATAAGTACTTGCACTTTTGTGGGTCACAAGTGTCATTTGAGGTGAACATTTCAAATAAAGCATGCAGTGTCAAAGAAGCAAATGAAAGTGATGGAACAATATAGGTTGTAAACAATAACAAAAAATGCATACAAATGCACTTATATCTGGGACAGACTATGTATTTTTGTACTTGATAGCAGTGGTCGAAGTGGAAATTTAAAAGTGGTGGTATGGACATTTAGAAGTGGGGGTATGAAAACACTGAATATAACAGAAGTCAATGGAGATTTGTAGTCTTTCAATTACAACGTTGGGAGAAGTGCCGGTATGGCATACCCCTGTATACACCCCCACTTCGAGCCCTGCTTGATAGTGTATGCTGAGGGACAACACCTGTGCATGTCAGGGGATGCCTTGAGAGGCCTCATAATAGACTTAAGCTGGCCATACACAATAAGATAAATTGTTCCAATCGAAAGAGTGGAGAAGAGTGGGCAAAACCATGATGCAGGGGAGGTAAAATGGATGTTAGTGTTTGCATGCAGGGAGAATACTTTATTTTTGCATTTTGCACACATATACTAACCAGTGTTACTCTATCAACAGTTGATAGATATAATTTTTTGGTTTTTAGAGAGACACCAGTAAAAGTACAATTATAGAAAAAAGAGAAAATATGTATCAATAGGTACTAATAATAATATAGTGCTATTAAATACGTCCCTAAAACAATAATAGGGTTCAGTGAAGACATCCTCCTTAGTGCGGTCAGGCTGTAAGTGGTAACAGCATTTGTATATATATATAGTAACCAGTGTTACTGTTACACTGTTATTAAACTTGTTCTAGGAAACTTCATCTCTCACCTATAATACTGATTGCAACTAATTCAATTTACCTCCCCTTGCAATACAACATGTTTTGATTGGACAATTTATCTTATAGTGTATGTCCAGCTATCAAGAGATCTGATTGTTCTGCAATCAGGTCACAGAAAAGATGCAATTTCCTGTGCGTCTGCAAAGTTTACCACTTTACCATTTCTAAGACTACTTTAACTTTTCAAACTCATTCAAGATTCTGAATGCTTTAAGAGGGTGTGCCTTATACAGTGTAATAAAATGGCATACTCTCATGTAACAGCACTCTCTCTTGGAAGGTGTTATTAATGTCAGTGCTGTCTGGAAAAATCAAAATGAGTTCTGATAGCACATGCATGCATAGAATGTGTATAAAATGGATGGAAATCAGTTCATTGCATCAGGTACAATATTAGAAGCACTTTGGCAATTACTTCCACAACAAATAAATCACAAACAAATAAATATAATTTAATGCAAATAACATAGGCTATTACATCCTACAATATATATATATATATATATATATATATATATATTTATTTATAAAAACAAATATGTATAATATATATAATGTTTATATAATAAATATAGTTAACACAAAGCCATAAAATGGGTGTTATGCTGGTTGCTTTCTGAAATCATAACTTGAAGGGAAATTTAACATAATTAAGGATTTAAATTTGCACACAGGATATATTGTTGTCCTTATTCTTACTTAATTTCTTTCATTATAAGTAACACAATTCAAATGTAATATATAAGTTTAATAATAAATTATTATCATGTAATCAGATACCCCTGCCTATCTGCGTATTAATCTTGTAATGGATGGATGTTGCAATATGATGATTCAGTGCCATTTTTAATAAAGTCTAAGTATAAAGTATCATTTTACTATAGAATTCAGTTAGTGCTATTTTGTGGAACCCAAGAGGAGAGAGCCCATTGTGGAGTACTCCAACCACGAGTCCATCTACCCCTGCACTTGTTATAGCCAGGGTTGAAAACCTGCTGTTTTTACTATATGACAAAGCTACTATATGACAGCTACTGCAGATGGTTTTCTGTTATCTAGACTGTGGATTAATAGAGACAACGTCATAATGGAAAGGAACTGGGTGAGTAATTAAATGGCAAGTGAAGGTGTGTTGTATAGATATTTAATAAATAAACATTGTTAATGTATCCCTAGTATCCTATATTGCTAGGACTTCAAGCCTTAGATGATGACACTTGTGTCTCTAAATGCCAGCATAACTGTGCAGCAACTTATGCTGGTACATATTGTTCTGCTACAGCCTTCATATTATCTACATATGTTTGGTAATGTGCATTGTTTGGAGTGCCATTTCTAAATTAGTGCAGTTCTGAGAAAAAAGGGACCCTGTGGAACATCCCTGCTTCCAAACTGTCTTACAGTCAGGATCTGTTACCATTAGCACCTCACCTCTCTTATTTCATTCTTGTCTTTTTTCTGGTTTGTCTTTTGTCTGGTTGTCTAGTTTGTTTGAGCTGGAGGTCAGATCCAGAGACTTAAACCTATGTTTTTCCAATATTTATAATGAAAGTCCCACTTGGTCAAATGGAGCATAGTTTTAAATGACCTACTTTAACATTTAACATATTCTTATTTTAGGAGTGCATTAAAAGCTCCTGCTCATCAGGTGGCACTTCTGTCAGAGGGGTAGTGGTCCTATGAGGGAAGACCACTTCCCCCATACAGAGGGGACTCTGCCAATGAAACCCTACCTTAACATTTCCACACCGGTTTTGCATAAAATCAAGTTGTGCAGAGGTATGTATGGGCTTAACCAGCCCATACATACCAGCCCCTAATGTATGCTTTACATACCTCACCCCACTCCGTGCGTACATCACATACATACAAGCCCCCTCTGCTTGTTGTGTAAATTGCATACAGTGATCTCAGTCACTATTTTTCTGGCACATTTCCAAAACCAGGCTGCGGAAAACAACACTTTTTTTTCCATGGTCTGGATCTGGCTCTATTTTATATGTTAAATATCGTTTTTTCTTAATTTTTTATATTTATATAATTAATATAATAATAATTAGAATTAGAATAATTAGGATTTTACTGTATGTTCATTATACAAGCCTGACATTGTACAAATACTTAATAATAATACCTCTAAAATGTTAAGCACAGCCTGTTTCTCTTTATAGCTTTTTCCTTTTTTTTTTTTTTTTAACCAAGTAGTTTGCAGTTTCCTTTTTGACAGCTGCTGTTGTCATTTATTTGGAGACTTAGTTCCCCAAGGGACTTCTTTGTGTGTAAAGCGCCTGTGTGCGGTCTGTTCCTTCATAGAGATCAATGATGTCTATGTGAGTATTCATCGCTTCTCCATTCTGCTGTCAAAAACCAGAACAGAGGTTAGACTAAAATAAAAATAGGCATTCGCATGTCGTCAGGGTTTGCACTGTCTGGAGGAAGTCAGCTCAACTGTGTTAAAAGATTCAAGAATATTTTCACTTCTCTGTTCAGATGTTAATATCCCTACTTGTGTCTTATTAAGCGGCCATCAGAGAATTAGTTAAGAATGAGCTCTAGCAGTGGAGTGATTTCGATGATATAGTGAGGGTTTTCTGACTGCTGCAGACTATTAATGCATATAATGGCGGAAGACAGGAGTGCTGGCATCATAGATAACACTGTTTCCCTGCACATGAAATAATCTCAACTGAATAAATAGCAGTTCAGTGGGTTATATCTGCTGTAGGATTGCTTTAGAAATTCATAGACAAAGATTTTTTTTTTTCATATTTCATATTTTTCATACTCCTTTCTCCATTACGCCATACATTTTGATAATAGAACACAACCACCTCATATTGGACAAAATATAGATTTCCAAATTTTCCACTTACATGTTTCTGTTATTTCACTTACAGTACTTTTTTCATTTAGTTCACATTTATCCATGTTAGCTAGTAAAAAGAGTTCTGACCCATTCAGACTTAAGATAGCCCTTCTGGTAGTTGTCCATCTGAATTCATATTTTTGTTTAAAATATGAATGCATCAATGTGGCCCAGCTCTTTCAAATGCCCCAAACACCTTTATTTACTAAGCTATTTGGAAAAGTGGAAATGTTGACCATAACAACCAAAATAATCAGATTTGCGCTCACATTCTTCAGTTTGTAAAATTAAGCTGAGAGCTGATTGGTTGCTATAGTCAACATCTCCACTTTTCCATTCCTGTAGCTTAGTAAATATAGGCCCCAATCTTGTGCTTGAGAAAACAGTTGCATAAAAATGGAAGTCTGGATGAAATTCATGTACTTGTATATAAAATAGTAGTGTAGGAATATTAAGTGATCTGTTACTGCCCGGCCTGACCTTTGCTCTTTTGGAAGCCTGTTTACTAGTCAGAGGAAACCTGTTTTTAAAGAATTTATGGTGGATGTCTGGTCTTCAAAATCAGACGATTCCTGGGCCTAAATTTACTATACTGCAGGATTTTTAAAAGTGGGAATTTTGCCTAACAACGAATCAGAATCAAGCTCACATGCTCCAGTATGTAAATTGAAACTGAGAGATTGAATCTGATTGCTTGCTGTGGGCNACACTTTTCCAGTCTCACGGTTTAGTAAATTTAGGCCCTGGTATGAAATGTATAAGAAGAGACCCTTTACAGTACACATTAATAGGAAAGACTGAAACATGGAGACTGAGACATTAAGTAAATATTGCTACATAGATACAGAACTTATCATTTCTCTGGATGTTTTTATTGAGATAAATGTTCTCGAATTCTCGCTTGTCACAGCACAGAAAGTATCCTTTGTGTATGTGACTGCTTTCTGCATTTTCTAGGAACTGTTTGCTTATATTGTATGTCATTTTGCTATACTTTGATCATGATAACTTTTTCATATTTAATATCAGTTACTAAGTTCTTGTTATGAATTATGAAATATAAATTGTGAAATATGCATGACGTGTCAAAATAGTTCAGTTTGTAAATGCCACAAAGTTGTAATTGGGTTTATGGTAAGTCTGATAAAAGTGCTTTTAGATGGATTAGTTTATAGAGGAGCTGCCCGACTGAACCATGGTGATGACAGTATTAAGTGAGGAAATATGGGGGGATTAGCCATTGTACAAGAGACTAGGTGGTTGTTTTTGTCTCATATAGGTTTTGCAAGCTCAGATGTGGTCAGGGTGGCTACATCCAGCATTCTTACATTCTTTGAGCAGAATGCTGATGTGACTGATACAGAGCAGTAACCTATCAGCACAGACCAGTGACTCTACGGGGTATATTTACTAAGCGGTGAGATTGCACTGATATTGAATAGTGGGGATGTTGCCCATAGCATTGAGATCAAATCCTTCTCCATCCCTCTTTTTACTCTATTAAGAGACTTGTATGTACTTTATTTAGTGAGCCATCTGTTGTTTTTTCCTTTTTTCCCGTTGTATGGGGATTATTGTCTAGCGCATTCCTGGAGCGACTTCTCTTGTTTGTTCTACTATTTGTTGTGTTGGGCATTTGGTGTGTGCCTAGTAGTTAATTTCGGGAGTTGTGGCTGACGTAGGGCGCTTAGAGTTGTAGATCATATTTTTTTGTTGTATTGCTCTTCTCCATCCCTCTCCCCTTAATTTGAGCAGTTATCACATATATCGTGAGATTATAGTATTAAGTATAGGATGTACAACATACTATGTTGATAGTAGACCCCCAGGAATCCGCCGGGTATACGGGGTCTGTTTCCACTACCTCTTAGGAAAAACCATAATCACACGGTATATATATATATATATATATATATATATATATATATATATATATATACATATACACACACACAGGAGTAAAAATACTCCTCTTAACATTTAAAGGATTTTTGTAGCGCCAATTTAATTAAATGGTAATGTGTGCAACGTTCCAAACCATTAATGTGCCTGTCATCAGATACCTTTACATGCCTTAAGATCAATGATAGGATATATATTATTAATAAATACAGTTAGATATTTTAGTTTTTTTTTATAAATAAAATAATATCTTTATTATTCCATTAAATGGGGATAGGAGCAGAAGACTTCATTTGGACTTGGTTAAGCACCAAAGTGGCTAATGGAGAAACAGGCTGGAAGACATTAACAGAACATGCTGAAATATGTAGTTCTACAGAAGATAACTGAGAAATAAGTGGGTGGCCTTGAGGAAGGCATGCTGAGTTATGTAGCTTAAATCTGATTGGTTGCTATGGGCAACATTCTCGCTTTTCAATCTTCCAGCTTAATAATTTTAGGCCTACGTGTTCTCTCTTTCACAATAGGTTTAGTACCATTATTAAGATTCTCATGATGTTTAATTAATTACCTGTGAATCAAGGAAGTATATTTTATGCTACTTAATTAACAAATGTAATTTTAACACTTCTGTTCTGCTCATTTATAAAGTGGAGGATAATATTATGAGCTATTTATGTGATAAAAGATATACACAGCACCAAAGCTCTAAATGTAACAATCATTTATCATGCAAGAGTAATCACATGGAAACTATATTTATTGAATAGTAAACTTTTTCTTCAGTATATTAATAGAATCACTGGCATCTGACAAACTGCTCTTATACAAGGTGTGTAGCCAGACACTAGACTAGCATTAGTCTTCCCTCAGTCCTCTCTGATATCACTTGTAAATCAGGATGCATCACTGTTTTCAGCTTGTCACTTGTATTGTCCTACATTTCAAAAAAAAAAAAAAAATTGCAGTATATAACCAATATCATATCCAGATCTACATACCCCACCTATCACGCCGTCCATAGCCCATAGCAACCAATCAGATTCAAGATCTCAGTCTCATTTTACTCAATTCAATTACGCAGTTTAGTAAATTTAGGACCTGGTCAAGTCAAGTAACAGCCATATTATATTCTAATTGGAAAAGAAAGCCATAATAAAACTAGTTAGTTTAGAAAACTTCTAAGACATAAATATGTATTGTAACATTCTCCTTTTCTGTCTTATGTGGTACAAGCTGTAAGCATGTTACCGGGAAGCCTTCTGAGAGATTCTGTCAGACAGGAGAGATTGTAGCTATAGTGTCTTTTTTTCTTTTCCAGCACCAGATTGGGTTCCCTATAGTCCAATGAATAGTCCAATAGTGTATAATGCGATCAGAGCACCTCAGGCATTGGGTTATATATGTACTGAGTATATATGTCGAATGATGTTCAACATCTGCAATCTCCTTCACTCATTTAGGTTGAAGGCTTTTGACAGCTACTATGTAAATAGACCCTTAATGTTTGTGTTATTTCATTTCAGGGCAATCCTCCCATGTCCTCAGGCAGTGCAAACAGTTTCACCCTCTGCAGACACTTCCATTTTGCCAGACACATCTTAGTGCTTTTACATGTGGTGTCACAAAAGATCATTTGCACTTTAGTAAATATCCCTGACATGGTTTCACTAATAAATATGCATTATATTTACATAAGCCCCCAGACTTCTCTTATAAAGGGTTTTATTTCGCATTTAAGGAAAATTGGAATCGCTTCCTGTGCACAGGTGTTGAAGTGACTTACATTAAACACTAGCAGATATGCTTTAGCATGCGGGATTTGGAAATGTGCTTCTTCCATCTGTTTGCAGTAGACTGTTCTGTAAAACTGGCTGGCCACCCACAAACTCGCCCACTAATCCACACACTGACAATAACTAAATGAGACGACTATGCTATTATAAGAAATCCCTGGCAGGCATTTCAGGGAACTCTCTTTTTTTGTTGCTATTCACAATGCACACAACACATACACATGTCTGCTTTGTGAATATTCCAATTCAGTAATAACTCACTCATGTGTCAGATTCATTCAGAAGCTGTTTTCATTCATTGTTAACAAACTATGGACATTGGAATCAGATGCGTATAAATAATGTTGTTTATATATACATAATATATATATATATATATATTTCAATGCCATGCTTTTCTAACTGGAAAGGGTAGAATTCAGTTTACGAAATGATTTTTATGAATAGAAAACCTCATCATTGTTTGTGTTCGGAGTATTTCATTTATTTGTGTATACCAAAATATGGAAGATTATTATATAAATAATATTTATTATGCTTTTTTGCAACATAAAAGTGTTGCCATTCATCTTTTAGCGCTTAGGTGTAACATATAGTCTAAGATTACTAAATAAGAGACAAATGGTTAGCCTTAAACATTGATAAAAATAGGATTAGAAAGCAATTGTGCAGGCAGTGCTAGCAGGTCTAAGCTCCTGCGTACATTGCTGCAGAGAGCACCGTACAGCTGTAATTTTTTTTCAGACAATAAAAGGCTCTCAGCAGGGGCACAATCGCAGGCACAGCTGCACAGTCCCTTTTGCTCAATAGAAGGCCTTGCACATTACGTGCAGTTTCCAAGCTACATTTAACACAATCGTATGACCGTTGCGAGGAAGCAGTTACCACAGAAACCCTTTAGTAGCCAATGAATCACATGATTTGATTAATTAAAATGAACCATTGCTTTTGCCAGTCATAGTCCATTTTGACAGACATGATTGTGACAAGTTTCACTGATATACATTCTGCAAAACATTGCTTGTTTAGACAACACATATTGTGTACGCAGTTCTCCAAATACATATGCCAGCATTCGCTTTCTATTGCCAGAATGTTGACAACTCTATCGTTTCCATTTTTCTTCCTGTATTAATTCAATTGCTCGCAAGAAGACAAGTCTAACCTGATGTTTGGGTATCAGAGCAAAATGTGGCATTTGCATTGATTTAGTTTATCTTTTGCTCAGTCATCTGTGGGTATGTCAGTGCACTACAGAAAGACCAACTAACATTGAGATCAGTGGTCGAAGTGGAAATTTAGAAGTGGTGGTATGGAAACACTGAATATAATAGGAGTCAGTGAAGATTTATAGATTTTTAATTACATCAGTGGGAGAAGTACCGGTATGGCATACCCCCGTATATACCCCCACTTCGAGCCCTGATTGAGATCACACAAATCTCTATGCTAATGTTGTTGATAGTAGTAATGCTTCAAATGTAGTGTTTATTGTTATTATATATGTTTATATAAAATAAAGAAACTATATTACAGAAAAAAACCACCACCTTTTTGGCAACAGAGGTGAATTCATTTGTAAAGGTTTTTATAGACTGATTGCATCTGTCATAATCTGTCTCTTTCCAGTCACTTGGAAGGTGGCGCTATCATGCATTGTTTCTACATTTATGCATCTGGCCTTGCACGTGTATAAATGGGTATTATGCTCCCGCTATTTAAAAAATTGTAAAAGAAGCATATCTTAATTAATTACTCATTAGTATAAGAATATAACGTATTTGTTGTTTAGCGTGTATTTAACATAAACAGTTAATATTTTTAAATATATAATTAACTCCATTTGGAAATATTTATAATAATAAGCATAATCCACTATTATGTAGCCTTGTTTGATGCACATGGTTTTAGAAGGTTAAGCAGCATATCTTTTGGTTAACTCTTTGTACAATACACATGGCGATTTTGGAACATTTCTACAGCAGTGTTTTTGACACTTGACAGTATTTCCCAGTAGTGCATAAATCATGAATATCTGCAGAGACCAAAAATTGCACCATCCTTCTGTGTAGCGCTTCTGAAATGGCATGCAAAGCAGCACCCGCTAGGCTTAACTGGGCTTGGCTAGCCATCAAAATCAATGTACACACCTGGCAACACAGAAGCACAGATGCTTCAATAAGAGCAAAAATCTGGTCTCACAACAAAATACATTGCATGCTAGAGGCAAGCAGGAACTGATAAAATGCCATACTTAATTTGGAATGGCTACAAAATCATTGACTGCACAGATGTGTATACTTTGCTCTTTGTCTGAAAGCTTGGCATTATTTTACCTTCTGTAGATAGAACACAATTGCTCTTGAATTATTTTTTAAGAAATTAGAATGATATTTATCAAACGACGTACACCTAAGGCTTGTTTTAGCCAGATGGTTTTCTTTATGTTTTCTTTATGTGTTTGTGTGTGTGTGCATATATTCACAGATACAAATAAAATAAGTATACTGTGATCACCAATATATATGCTAATAAACTGCTAGCTTCTATTGTATCTGCTTGAGGTTTTAGAGAATCATTGATACCTAGTGTAAATGTGTTTCACTAAAAGGAAGTTGTTGTCATTTAGGAATATTGACTGTGGACCTGATTTAAAGGTACGCATCCGCCTGGTTCCGCCTGGCTGTGAATAGCACGGATGCGGGCGCTGGGCAGCTTCACAGCACACATGCTCCGGCTCGAGAAGCCCGCCGTAAACTCTGAATCAGGTCCATTATGTCTGTGATATTTGTCTTAAGCCCTGAATGCAACTGGAAATCTATGTATAAGTTGATATGTCACATTTACATTTTTTTTTTGATAAATATAAGTTACTTTGTGGAAAATTCTCCTACATGCCCTATGATGACTTGTATCAGTTATTTTCTTAAATACTCTCTTTTCATTTGGTGTAATACAGTGACAAGTGCAGGATTTTTAAAGGGATGGATAGAGAGGGATTTAATTGCTTGTAATATATAGGGTATTTTATGGGTCTGGTATAATATATAATTAAATATATAATGTACATGTGGGAAATGACACATACCATAATATATATATATATATATATATATGGGTTATATTAGAGCTCTAGTAATGACACATACTATAATATGTGTAGTGGATATTAGAAGAGCACACTTCATACTGTATGCAGTGTCCAAGTTCCTTGCCCCAAATATACCCTCATGTACTTTATATAGTGTGCCATCCACAGGCCCCTAATATATTACATATGGGGTATATGTTGGAAGACACATTAGAGTTAATATTTGTGGCACAGCAGTTTTTTTGTGCAACACTTACCTCAATATGGTCATTTTTCGACAGTAATCAATTGCTAGTTCAACGTGGCATCACTGCAATTTTTTTTTTGTAAAAATCACCCTTTAGTAAATTTCCCCCACAGGAATTTTTATTATTATTTTTTAATATATTTATATTAATTCGAGTTCTTAACAAAAACATTGTTTTTTAATTTATGTTTAAATTCGTTTTCATAACTGAAAAATACTTCAATTTCACCAACTATAATTAATTGTATGTGCTCAATACAGCCCTGAGGTGACTTGTCGGGTATGTATTACTACCCCCCAGTGCCATGGCTATAACTTGGTAGGCATATGTAGTTCCTACCTTTAGTGCATCACTCTGTTTACTGCTTACTTAGCTCATGCTGAGCTGATTAAAAATAAATACCACTAATTTAATTTCAATAAATAAAGCTAGCAGTCAGTGTAACCATTAGTTTGTACATCTCCATTCCTGCCATGAAATTGCATGTGTTTTAATTTTAAATGATTACTTTCTCTCCCCTGGGTTTTGTGCATGCAGAGTTTATCATTGTGAATGTGTGCAGGAGACAGCTGTGCTCTCTGATAGCATATTTTATGTACATGCAGCCATCCGAAGCAAATCCTTTCTGCTATACCCTGTTTTAAACAGGTATCATATTGACATAAGCACCAGGAGCTCACCAGTATAGTATGTATTGGGTATCTAAAGGGAGAATAATTACGATACTGAAAATATACATAACAATGGCCAAAAAAACTGTATTGGTTGATTAGGTTGATTTACTAAAGTAAGGTTATTTTGGACTTGTTAAATTCAAAGATTAATAAGAAAGTTCTTCAGGCGAATACGTCCTATTAATATGGAACTTAGTTATTACACATACATATGGGAATCCACTTAAGGTGCATAAGGTCCATATTGAAATCTTCTTGAACATTTAAAAAAGTGAGAAACATGAATATATTAGGTGTTCACTCTGCTATCATTATGAAATATTTCCCCTCCACATTAATCATTGGTGGACAGGAAAAACATCCTTCTGCCACCTTTACATATCAAGCTGAGATTAATAAAAGCTATTTGTTAAGGCATTAGAAAAGATGGCGATTGAGTCTAATAGATTTTTTTATTTTTTAATAATTACTATTTTAGTAAAACTAGGATCTTAAACTTGAACTTCAACTTAAACTGTAAATTTTCCAAAATGTATTAATTTTGTTGAAGTGTTGTTTAGTGATAATGACAAAACATTTTCACAAACTAAAACAAAATTAGTTACTTACTCCGTTGCCACTCAGACAGATTTTCAATCATTTTGGTGAGAAACAAAAGGAAAGGTTTCAAAAGAAATAAAGTATCAATGTAATTGGCACAGACACATGATAGTTTTACAGAACACAAAATTGGTAGATTTTAACCTTTGGTTCAGGTGAAATGTATGTTTACATGTATGTTGAAAATATGCTTCCACCATGATCTCTGCCCATGTTACTGAATGAGAATGTTCGTGTTGAAACAAGTGAGTGGGTAAAACCATGTTGAATTGCAGGGGGGGGGGTAAAATGAATGTCAGTGTTTGCATGCAGGGAAAATACTTTATTGTTGCATGTTGCACACAGATACTGACCAGTGTTACTGTTACACTGTTATTAGACTTGTGCTGGAAACATCATCTCTCACCCGTAATACTGATTGCAATTAATTC